>JABUQX010002658.1:5000-30000 GCA_015478945.1 Trachelipus rathkii | reverse complement strand
GCTGGGAGGTGTTTTTGAGAGGGAGATAAGAAGGAGGAGTTGAGTTTTTTAAAGATTTAAATTTAACATTTTGAGGCTGCTCTACCGGGAAATCCCATCCAAATCGGCAAGAATAAAATCGAAAAGATGAAGTCGAGAATCAGCACTAGATGCAAAAGAGAAAGAAGATCTGAAATCAGTCTAAGAATGGAGAGTTGAGTCATCGTCATAAGAATCAACGGAGTTAGAAGTGCAACTGAGAAAATCGTTGATGAAAAGTGAAAATAAGGTTGGAGATAGAACAAAACCCAATGAAACACCAAAATTAATAGGAAAAAAAGAAGCTGATCCATTAAGAAACGCCGATATGGAAGAACATAAATCAGTCATATAAGTTGACCTCGAGCGTCAAAATCCATACTGATGATCTGAGAGAAGTGAATTAGATTACAGATGATCCAAGAAATGAGAGTTAAAGAGAGTTTCAAAGATTTCAGATAGATTGATACAAATGAGCTATCGATTGTTACAAAGATCAGGGCAACTATCCTTCTTCAGGATCGGCAGAACATATGCTCGTTTCCAACATTTAGGAAAAATATTAGTATTTCAAAGACAGAATCGTCTAGGGTAGAATTAGATGAAAAAGGGTGGCCAAAGTGATTAGCTTTTTCAAAATGAGTGTTAGCAATAGAACTATCACAGCGAATAGAAGGAGGGAAGTTAGATTTACAGAAGTTGTTAGTTTTTTTTTGGCAATGGACCATAAATATTTATCAGTTGCAGAACCAAGGAGGTAATCACATTTTCGCTTAGTGAAAGTACGCCTAGATTCCGAGCTGAATGAAAATTAGTGACAGTTTTTTCACACCCGATAATCGTTGTCTCTGTCCTGAAAATTAAGAGAACATGTGTCATCGAACCACTGGAATTGAGTAGAGAAAGATTTAGCTGAAGACGGAAAGAACTTGGCCACCTGATCAGCTATCACGATCCTTTCTTTTCAACCGAGACCAAAGTTCCCTCTGAGTCAAAACAAGATTCACTCCAAGAATAACTAGCAAAAAGGCGACGCAATCGCCTTCAATAAGCCCTATTAAGGTGCCAGAAAATAGGATTAGGGCATGGTGGAGTTGCTGGACAGAAAGCATTATAACTGAGAGCTATAAGATTGTGTCAGAGTTGCCGATAGGAATGAAAATTGTGTATTTATGTAGTGAAGGAGTAGTGGTGAAGAATAAGTTAAGGGCTTAAAAATTGTTTGAGACCTCATTGACGTTATTCAGATATTTACGAAAAAGGAGTATCAAAACTATAATCCTTAATTAATTTTAACATACGTTCTATATTTAACTAACCCTTTTTCCGTCCCATGTGAAATTCGCTCCTGGACCGTCGGTGAACAACAAGGTAGTGTAGGGCATCTTATCAGTTACCCATGTGTGTTGTTGTTCCTTAATATATATATATATATATATATATATATATATATATATATATATATATATATATATATATATATATATATATATATATATATATATAAATATAATATATATAATAGATTATATATATATATATATATATAATATATAATATCTATTATATTATATATATTATATATATATTATATATTAAATATAATATATTAAATATATATAATATATATATATAAATATATATATATATAATAAATATATAAATATACATATTATATATATATTAATAAATATACTACAAACCGAATATATTTATATATATATATAAATATGTATATGTAATATATATATATCATGTTAATAATATATATTAATATATAATATATATACTATATATATATATATATATATATTATATATTACTATATATCTAATTAATAATATATATGTATATAATATACATAATAGTATATATATAATATATATATTATATATATATAATATAATATATATATATAATATATAATATATATAAATAATATATAATATATATATATTTATAATATATAATATATATAATATATATATATATATATATAATATATATTATATATATATATATATATATATATATAATTATAATATATATATATATAATATATAATAATAATATATATATTATATATATAATATATAGTTTGATCTGTGATTGAAATTTTAGGATTATAATTTTGATTCACATATGATAATAAAGAATATTTATTACCTAAGATATTGTTCTCTCTGTCAGGATATCCGTTCATTGTCATAGTGTGAGAATGATCAGCTGTGACGAGAATTAAAGTTTCTTCTAAATCAACCATGTCCAAAGCTGCCTGAACGGCTTCGTCAAAATCGACGAGATCGTCAAGGGCCAAACGAGGTCTTGTTTCGTGCAACGCGAGATCTATTCTTCCTCCTTCGACCTAAAGAGAAGAAAAAAAAAGAATCCAATCTGATTGAATCACTCAAGTTTTAACTTTGTTAAAAATTCAAAGAAGTCATTAAATTTTACTGGATTTGAAATTAGTTATTTCCTATTTTCTTGCAAATGAATATTGTGGAAAATTTCAATAGTTTAAAAAAAATTTATAAAAAAAATTAAAGGTAAGTCCTAATTTATAACATTATTTGGTTATAAAAGTTTTTAAAAAGTTAATAAAAATTATAAAAGTTATCAAATGTTATATAAATATGTTCAAATTCATCTTACTTTAAATTTTAATTTCTCAAACAAACGTTAATTTATTTTTTAAAAAGATTAGAAAAAAAACAAATTATTTTTTATTTAAATGTTTCACTTCCTATATAAATAAAAAAATTAAAATTACCAATAAGAAATATCCTTTTGGTTCTCTCTGCAGCCTTTTAATAGCCAATTCTGTCATTTCCTTGATTGATGGGGACCCTTGAGGACTTGCGTCTCTGTAATATGAGTAATCCATATGACTTCCTTTAAAGAGTCCTAAAAAAGAGAGAAAAAAGATTAATATTTAGTATATTAATTTAAATAATCATACTATCAGTAACCTACTCGAAACTTCTACCTAAAATGTAATCTTCTTTTGTTGGATCAACATCTCTTAATTCTTGGGTATTGGTGATAAAAACGGCAGATTTGCCTGCTTTAGTTTTGTCCGAAATCCATTCATCAGCTAAATTTCTTCCATCTTCTCTCTTGCAGAAAGGCTCAGTGTCACTTGGTAAGGTTGCACCCAAAGGATCTCTCCCTCCAGCCAATAAAACATTAATATTTTTCCCTGGGAGGTCTTCAACCAGCTGTCTAGCTATATCTTTACAACCCTTCTCTTTTGCGTCTTGCGGTAAGCTAGTATCACACTCCCAGTCTCTATGAGGTATATGACCGTAAGTACCAGTAGGTGTAGCGTGAGTTATCCTTGTAGTAGTAACGACACCTAAAAATGGATAAAATAAAAATTTTCATGCTAAAATTACGATCTAATATGATTTGGTGAAAAATTCTCCTTATGGTAAAACCTAAGTTATAGATAATATTTATATACCTGTTCCTTTTCCAACATCTTGAGACCACTTCAATATAGAATCTGGCCTATTTTTGGGATCCAAAGATGCAGTGCAATTATTCACTTGTACATGTGCGTTTACACCGATAGTTTTATAATTTCCTTTTACACCGCATAGGTAAGCGGTAGCTTTTCCGTTCCACTCCGACTTCGAACATTTTGTTCATGTATTATTTAAGGCTAAAACTAATTTAAAAGTAAAAATAAATTCAGTCCAAGTCTAAAGTACAAATACATATATTAAAATAATATTTTTTTTTTTTTTTTTTAATATAGCCTCATGCCATTATGATAAAAATCTTTCTATTCCATTCAAAGAAAAAACTAAGCTCTGAAAAGGCCATGATGCAGGGTAAATCTGATGGTTATTCAACTTTGGCAAAATTTATTTTTGCTTTTTTTAGAATACTTCAATTTTTGTTGTAAATGAAACTATTTAAATAATCATTATTTAAACAAATATAGAAAACTATTTTTTTGTTTCTCAAACATCCTCCTTTATATTATATTTTTTTTTACTGAATTTCATTGTATATTTGAGTTTTCACTCAATTTACTCTGTTCTTTTGAAACTCCCCTTCGTAAACAATGAAAAAAATAATAAATATCATATCCAAAAGGAAAATACATTTAAAATTGCGACATGCTAAATGTTTTATTTAATGATATATGATACAAGACGTAATACAAATCTGTAATATTATATTTTTCCTGTTTCCTCACCTCATTTTTATATTGCTCAATCTCAGCCAAAAAATAAACGTTTCTTCAATATACAGTACTTTAAGTTTTTTAAAAGATTGTGCCTAATATCATACATCATAATGAAACAGCAGTAACAGCTTATTCTTGAACCAATATTGTAGCCAAAATTTTTACAGAATTTTCAGATTTAACTTTTAGGTTCTAAGATATATATATTATATAATATAATATATTATACATTACTGTTTTAATAGGAGTTGTCTCTTTCAAAGCTTATTGAAATATATTAAATCATCATTAAACTTTAGATCTTTTCAAAAAAGGTACTTTCAGGTATATAATATAGAGCCATTTCACCTTTTTATCTTCACACAGTACTCGTCCTGCTACACCTTAACCCAACTTCATTATTTTCTTTTTGTATCCTTTATTAACAGATAAAAATCATGTAACATTGTAATGCATTTGGAAAGGCAACCAAAGATGCTTTTGCTAGTTGATGGCCTCGACTGGTAGGGCTTGTGCCTTTAAATGACTGCCAGCTTGTTCTGATTCAAATTATTATATTATAATTTGATTCAACAGAAAAGGAAAAGGTTTCGAAGAAGAAAAAGAAGGAAAAGAAAAAGAAAAAGAAGAAAAAGAAAAGACGAAAAAAAGAAAAAGAGGAAAAAAAGAAAAAGAAAAAAAAGAAAAAAAAAAAGAAGAAAAAAAGAAGAAAAAAAAGAAGAAGAAAAAGAAAAAAAGAAGAAGAAAAAGAAGAAAAAGAAAAAGAAGAAGAAACAGGAAAAATGAAGAAAAAGGAAGAAGAAGAAAAAGAAGAAAAAGAAGAAAAAGAAGAAAAAGAAAAAGAAGAAGAAGAAGAAGAAGAAGAAGAAGAAGAAGAAGAAGAAGAAGAAGAAGAAGAAGAGAAGAAGAAGGAAGAAGAAGAAGAATAAAGAAGAAGAAGAAGAAGAAGAAGAAAAAGAACAAAGAAGAAGAAGAAGAAGAAGAAGAAGAAGAAGAAGAAGAAGAAGAAGAAGAAGAAGAAGAAGAAGAAGAAGAAGAAGAAGAAGAAGAAGAAGAAGAAGAAGAAGAAGAAGAAGAAGAAGAAGAAGAAGAAAATATCTTTATATATTTTTATTACTTTCTGTCCCCTCCTTGAAAAGGGCCCTGCCCGTAAGTAGTGACATTCTATATAAAAATAAAAAAATAAATAAAAAATATTATTAAACCCACATTGTTGAAAGCACCCCTCTTACAACGGATTTTACCTCCTTTCTTAACCAAAATTCAGCAGTTTGTGGGTTATTTATTCAAACTTTATTCCGTTCCATGCTAATGTCTCTATATATCCCTAATTTAAAAGCGAAGAAGAATGTTATACGATTGACAGTAATGATGTTGTCTCTTGTCATATTATTAATTTGAAACCTTTGAAAATCTCCATTCAATGACCCCGACTCTATTGTTTTTTACTGATAAATATATCAGCGTTGTTTATATATCTTCTAACTCTACTGATTTTCTTAAATTATTATATAAACTAAACTCCAAAATTGAACATATTCACTTTCCATGCTCTCGTCTTTTTAATTTCCTGAAATAACCATTCTAGACGAATGTGGTTCAAGCATTCTCAGTGGTTCAAGAACTCCTGATAAACTCGCCAACCAATTATTATCTGCAGTGACCTTGAGCAGATGGTGGTGCAGCTCCCTACTTGCATTCTTGATCATATGGAAATGAACCTATTATCGAAGACCCTTTCTCAACTTTCGACCCTTTGCTTATGCTAATATGTTTTCTCACCTTGGCTCTCAGACTATCTTCTCATCTATGCACACTTTTTTATTCCTTCAAATCTTTCGTGGAAACGAACCCTTCCTTAGTTTAGCGGGTTGATGAAAATGTAATCTCTAACTCATATATATTTTAAGATATAACTAATGTAAACAAAACTCTTGTACTTAATTTAAATAATTACCTTTATTAATGAAACGTCAGGAAATTTTTCCCATGCTAAATATTCTTCCAGGCCTGAAAAACCTTTTTTCTTTTGTCCTTTGTAGATCCTTCCAACAGTGCTGACTGTTACTCCCATTCCTTTGAAAGGAAAAAAAACATGATCAAATCACTGATTTTATACATCGTATGCTTAATATCAGGAATATACGCTTCACACTTAATGCTATGAAAGAATCACATATTCCTTAGAAATCACATATCACTTAGAAAACATGCTAAAATTAAGGAATACACCTGCAATACATATTACATATTTTTCATTATCATTAAGCTCCATACTTTGATAAAATAAAATGCAAATACTCGTCTTGAGATAGTAATCACGAAAATCTCGATGAAAAATAGTATGCCGATCTCTTAATTCAAAGTAAATTTGCAAACTTAAGCAATAACCAAATACCTATCTACAGTAGTTGAAATTATAACATTCATAGCCAAAATAGATTGTAATCTAGCCATAAGTAAAAAATTTTTTTAAAATAAACACAAAATTAAAATAAGAAAATTTCTAAATACAATTTCGAAGTTCAATTAAGGGGACTTGCATTTATTTATGTTTTTATTTATTCATTTACTTCAGGTCGAAATATAGAAGAAGAAACTCAAATTGATGAGCAAATTTAAAAAATTTCGAACATTTAAATTATAAATTTATAAATAAATTGCATTTTTTATTAAATTATTTAAAATGTACTTTTTGACGACTGTTTTTCATACAGGTTTCGTGTTTATCAGTTGAACATTGATAAATGCAATGCAAAACTTTAAAACTCTTCCAGTTAGGTGAGGCTACTTTAAGTTACGTCAATTCATCTTAATAAAGTCCAGAATAAAATTTCAAAGTCTCATTTGTTGTAAGACGAGTCAATTTTTCTTTTAAATTTTTACGTCACATTAGAATGATGGGAAACATATGCATAAAAGCTTTACAGAACTTTCCTTATAAACTTTCGAATTTATATTAATAATAAATGTATTAGATATATAAATAAATTACTAACTAACTAACTAACTAACTAACTAACTATAACTATATATAACTAACTAACTAACTAACTAACTAACAATGATTTAAAATCTAATAAATAAATAAATAAATATATTCATTCATAAATAAAAATCTCACCATCTCCAAGGAATAATATGACATTTTTGGCGGTGTTTTTGTTGAAACGTCTTGATAAAGCGGTTTTGAGCTCTTCTTCGGCTTTTGAATACCAAAAGCTGTTTTCTGAAATAATAATAATAATAATAATAATAATAATAATAATAATAATAATAAAATAATAATAAAATAATAATAATAATAATAATAATAATAATAATAATAATAATAATAATAATAATAATAATAATAATAATAATAATAATTAATAATAAAAAAAAAAAAATAAAAATAAAAATAATAATAATAATATATAATAATAATAATAATAATAATAATAATATATAATAAAATAATAATAATAATAATAATAATAATAATAATAATAAAAATAAAAAAGGAAAACAAAGATTTAAATATATATATAATATATATATATATATATATATATATATATTATATATTATATATATTTATATATATATAATATATATAATATATAAATATAAACATAGATATATATATATATATATATATATATATATATATATATAAGAGTTATATTTTATGAGAAAGGTTGGATATATGCGGAAATGAGGAAAAGAGTAACGAAATACTCAAGAAATGTGGAAATGTTTTCCCGTTGATGATGCAGAGAAGAGCTCCGATAAAGACGAAAATATATACAACCATCCTACAACAACTACTACTATACGTGTCGGAATGTTTGGAACCGACCACGACAAAGAAGAGTAAAATAGAAGCAGCGGAAATCGAAGCATTGAGATTGATAAGACGAGTAACGCTTAGGGACAGAGTTAGGATTGAAGCAAGTCCGCCCAATAATTGAATGCTTAGAGAGAAACCAACTGAAATTGTTTGGACATGTGAGGAGATCGGAGGGCTTGAGATATTCCCAAAGATTGCTTAATTTTAGACCTATGGGAGCGAGACTAGTGAGAAGACAGAGAAAAAGATGGAAGGATGCTGTGGAGGAGGCGATTATCTCGAGGGGAGAAACGATGGAAAATGTGGAAAGGTCGGCACTATTCGAAGATCGGGATGCCTAGAGGAACAACACTTGGACAGGTCTACCTAATAGAATGGATGGTGAGAAGAAGAATATATATATATATATATATATATATATATATATATATATATATTATATATATATATATATTATAATATATATATTATATATATATATATATAATAAAAATAATATATATATATAAAAAATATAATATCATATATATAATATATATTAGATATTGGTTTGTTTTTAGGAAACCTTATTTTTAATATAAATAGGATGACTAAAAACGGAATAAGAGCCATAAGGTTTATAAATTATCCTCAACGTTTCGAGTCACTCATGACTCATCCTCAGGAGGCTGCAAAAACACATATACATAATATTACAAAAAAGTTAAACGATGAAAAATAAATGACATTGAAATTAAAATTGCAAGTATATATAAAGGGAATAATGTTACACATATATATAAAAGGGACACAATGCACAATTAGTGAATGGAAAATTAGAACTAAGATTAAATTACAATCGCAAATGGGAGTAAACGGAAATTTAAATCACAAAATAAATAAATAAATAGCACACCTAATAGATCCGGAGTTAAAAAATGAACTAAAAATAAAATTATAGGGGGCAGCGACAACAAAAATTAGTTGGTTTGGTGAAATGTTTGAGAATCCAGAGTATAAGAGATATAAGAAAAAATAACGGATATGTAGAGGAATATGCAGGTATAAATAAAATAAAATAAAATAAAAGGATATGCCTATCCATATACACTGTAAATAGTTGTTAAACAATGAATGTAGAATTATCAGGTTAGTAGATGGATTGAAGGGTTAAGTAATACTTAGGGGGGTAGAGGAGTGGGAGGAGTTCAATGGGGGATTTAATTGTTTAATATAAAGGGATTCCAAAATCTTACGGTCAGTATCAGAAGTAGATGAATGCAAAATGTTAAAATCAGAGAAGCGGAGGGGGTGACCAGAATCATGTGTGTGGGAGCGGATTGGGGAGTGTTCGGGGGTAAGTATGGGGAGGTTGGTGCGAAATGATGTGCCTATATGTTTATGTATTCTCAGCTGTAGTTGAAGGCTGGTTTGGCCTATATAGCAGGTATTGCAATCTGCACATTTAAATATGTAGACAACTGAGGATTTCAACAACATAGGGAGCATATTTTTATGGGGAAAGAAAGAGCTAATGGAAAGGGGGTTAGTAGCAATGAGGTGGGGGTGAAGTAAAAAAATATGCACCCTAATAGATCCGGAGTTAAAAAATGAACTAAAAATAAAATTATAGGGGGCAGCGACAACAAAAACTACAACTGAGAATACATAAACATATAGGCACATCATTTCGCACCAACCTCCCCATACTTACCCCCGAACACTCCCCAATCCGCTCCCACACACATGATTCTGGTCACCCCCTCCGCTTCTCTGATTTTAACATTTTGCATTCATCTACTTCTGATACTGACCGTAAGATTTTGGAATCCCTTTATATTAAACAATTAAATCCCCCATTGAACTCCTCCCACTCCTCTACCCCCCTAAGTATTACTTAACCCTTCAATCCATCTACTAACCTGATAATTCTACATTCATTGTTTAACAACTATTTACAGTGTATATGGATAGGCATATCCTTTTATTTTATTTTATTTTATTTATACCTGCATATTCCTCTACATATCCGTTATTTTTTCTTATATCTCTTATACTCTGGATTCTCAAACATTTCACCAAACCAACTAATTTTTGTTGTCGCTGCCCCTTAATTTTATTTTAGTTTCATTTTTTAATCTCCGGATCTATTAGGGTGTGCTATTTATTATTTATTTGTGATTTAAATTTCCGTTTACTCCCATTTGCGATTGTAATTTAACTTAATTTTAATCAACATTCTAAATTTTCAATTCACTAATTGTGCATTGTGTCCCTTTTATATATATGTGTAACATTATTCCCTTTATATGTACTTGCAATTTTAATTTCAATGTCATTTATTTTTCATCGTTTAACTTTTTTGTAATATTATGTATATGTGTTTTTGCAGCCTCCTGAGGATGAGTCATGAGTGACTCGAAACGTTGAGGATAATTTATAAACCTTATGGCTCTTATTCCGTTTTTAGTCATCCTATTTATATTATATATATATATATATATATATATATATATATATATATATATATATATAATATATATATATAATATATAGGTGTGTGTGTATAACAACTGCTACAAATTCAAGGCTAGGGCCCAGGTTCACATCCCCTTAAGTTAATTCACACTGCTGGATGTAATCTGGCCCTAGCAGATGTCCGCGTAGGTGTTTGACGACCACGCCACGATGGACTAAAATTAAAGCGCGAGAATTGTTCCTGTGGTGAATATACACCCACACCCAACAGGAACCACGACGCACTCTACCCGTCCATGCTCGGGCGTAGCGACAAACAGGGCACCGCGCAGAGTGAAATTCTTTATAACCGGGGAATATATTGTATGTATAACAACTGCTACAAATTCAACGCAGTTTGATAGGTATTCAAAAATAACCCTTAAGTAATTCACCAATGCGGATGTTGAACCCTGGGCCTAGCAGATGTCCGCGTAAGTGTTTGACTACCACGCCACGATGGACAAAAATTAAAGCGCGAGAATGTTTTCCTGTGGTGGAATATATCACCCCCCAACAGGAACCACACGCACTCTACCCGTCCACCGCTCTGGCGTAGCGACAAACAGGGCACGCGCAGAGTGAAATTCTTTATAACCGGGGAATATATTGTATGTATAACAACTGCTACAAATTCAACGCAGTGTGATAGGTACGCCCGAGCGTGGACGGGTAGAGTGCGTTTTCGTGTTCCTGTTGGGTGGGTGATATATTCACCACAGGAACATTCTCGCGCTTTACTTTTTAGTCCATCTGGCGTGGTCTTCAAACACTTACGCGGACATCTGCTAGGGCCCAGTTCAACATCCAGCAGTGTGAAATTACCTTAAGGGTTATTTTGATACCTATCACCACTGCGTGAATTTGTACAGTTGTTGTTATACATACATATATTCCCCGGTTATAAAGAATTCACTCTGGCGAGGTGCCCGTTCGCTAAACGCCCGAGCGTGACGGGAATAGAGTGCGCGTCGTGGGTCCTGTTAAGGTGGTATATATTCACCACACACAGAACCAATGCTCGCGCTTTACTTTGTAGTCCATCGTGGCGTGGTCGTCAAACACTTACGCGGACATCTGCTAGGGCCCAGATTCACATCCCAGCAGTGTGAAATTAACTTAAGGGTTATTTTTTGAATATATATATAATATATATATATATATATATATATTATATATTATAAATATATATACTATATATATATATTATATATATAAGGGATATATATATATATATATATATATATATATATATATATATATATATGAGAATTGATATAATTAATATTTCTGCTTTTAATAATAATTTCCTTCTTCCTTACATTTTACCTTTTACCTCCCTTCGTTTTCATCGCCGATTCGTATTTTAGGAAGTTTATCTCTCGTTTTATTCACAAGAACTTTTTCTCTATTATATGTTTACTTTTTTACTTAACATTAGATTTTTCCCCCATTTTTCTTCTTCTTCAACTTCTTTAAAAAAAAAAGTTAGATAAACACCTTCAGGAATTTGGTTTTAGAACTTCAATTCAAATCGAATTTTTACTTTATTATAGTGCTAGAATTAGAGAACTAAATATGATATAAATCAATCTAGAACTATTTGAATCATTCAGGAAATGTCAATAGCTTTGAGGTTCACCGCCTAACCCGTATCCGTTCTAAGAAGGTAAGCTCATCGATCTCACTGAAATGGAGAAATAATCATAAAACCAAATTTCACAAACTTTTCAAACTCATATGTCACATTAAATAAGAAAAATAATATACTAATGCTAAAACGTATGGCAACTGTGGTGCTAAAAATACATAAGGATCTGTTCTATGACAATGAACACATGCAACACAGTAAAAGAGTCTTATATACGATGTAATCGCGAAGTGGAAATGTCTTTTTTATGAAATAGTGAACAGCGCTAATATCGATTCATTCAAGAAAAAGTTAGATAAACACTTTAAGGATATTGGTCTGTGAACGTCAATTCAACTCGATTTTACTTTATTC
The DNA here is from genome assembly GCA_015478945.1 of Trachelipus rathkii. Taxonomy (NCBI): domain Eukaryota; kingdom Metazoa; phylum Arthropoda; class Malacostraca; order Isopoda; family Trachelipodidae; genus Trachelipus; species Trachelipus rathkii. The sequence continues at coordinate 17,451 of JABUQX010002658.1, read as the reverse complement.
AAATACAAGAATTAGTAGTATCCTGAATATGGTAAAATCAAACTAAAAAAAATTGAAACCATTTAGAAAATATTATAAATACATCGTAAAAAGAATTATGGCTTGTAGTAGCTTTGATGTCCATGGCTTTCAAAGTATCTGTTCTAGGATGGTGATATCATCAGTCTAACTTTCGCCTTAACCTATAATAAATAACTTTGATGTTCACCGCATAGAACATCTGTTACAAATAACTGTAATGAATAACTATAGTAAGTGGCTTTGATGTTTACCGCATAGAACATATCTGTTCTAAGACTGTGATCTAATCACTAACGCTGAATAACTGTAGTTGATGGCTTTGATGTTTTCCGCATAGAACATATCTGTTCTAAGACGGTGATCTAATCGATCACACTGAATAACTGTAATAAATAGTTTTGATGTTCACCGCATATAACATATCTGTTCTAAGACGATGATCTAATCGATCACACCGAGTAGGAAAAATAATCCAATTTCACCCACTTGTAGCACTATGATGTTTGATGCTTAGAAACAGAAACTATTCTGAGTGAGCAAACTCATATGTCACATTGACAGTGGACACATCCAACACACTATGATGTTTAATGCTTAGAAACAGAAACTGTTAGAAAACATATCTGTTCTAAGACGGTGATCTCATCGATCACACTGAATAACTGTAATAAATAGTTTTGATGTTCACCACATAGAACATATCTGTTCTAAGACGATGATCTAATCGATCACACCGAGTAGGAAAAAAAAAACAACATTTCTCACACTACAGCACTATGATGTTTGATGCTTAGAAACAGAAACTATTCTGAGTGAGCAAACTCATATGTCACATTGACAGTGGACACATCCAACACACTATGATGTTTAATGCTTAGAAACAGAAACTGTTCCGAGCTAGCAAACTCATATATCACATTGACAGAGGACACATCAAACACAAGAAATAAACAAAAATACTTAACATACTATGATGTTTGTTGCTTAGAAGCAGACCTGCTCTAAGTGAGCAGACTCATTTGTTATATAGAAATAGGTAAAATAATATACTTATTTCAAAAATACATAACAGGTATGTTTTAATAACAGTGTAGACACATCCAACAAATTAAATAAACAAAAATACTAAACAGACTAGCCTTGAGTGGACTGTAAAGTCTTTGCCAGTCGGTGTTCTGTAGTTCTGTAGTTCTTCTTCTTCTTCTTCTTCTTCTTCTTCTTCTTCTTCTTCTGCTGACATAGCTTTTCAACAAGTCTTTATAAGATTTCAAACTTTTCAATATAAAACCCATTTTCAAATAAGGTGATCGAAAACTCCCAAACAGCTACAGACCAATTATTTGTCTTAACCTCAATAGTTATCAAAATTTTGAATTGATACTAACGAATAGGTTAGTTGTACACCTTAAAGACCATGGATTACTCAAGAATTCTCAATACTGTTTTTGAAGATATAGATAAATAAATTAACTAGAATTTTCTAATGTGGTTATTTGTAGATAACCATAAATCTTTTGATGTCATTTACTTAGACTTTCAAATGGTGTTTGATATCGTACCTCATTAAAGATATCAACGATTATTGAAAAAGCTTAGAGCTCAAAATATTCGATGAAAACTTTTAAATTGTATTAAAAATTGGCTATTTTATCGACGACAACGAGTCGTTATCAATGGTGAGTGGTCTGAATTGGCGAATGTTGGTAGTGGTGTAGCTCAAAGATCTGTTCTGGGTCCAGTGTTGTTTATTATATATGTAAATGATATAGATGATAATATTTTAAGCAAAATTTTAAAAATGTAAACAATAATATTCTTAGGGTAAATCGCAACAATTTCAGGTGCCGTAAAAATTTTTTCTCCTTTGAAATAGTAAACAGCGATAACATATATACATATATATATATATATATATATATATATATATATATATATATATATATATATAATAAATTTAAAAATATATTAGTTGCCCTTTATAAAGCATTAGTTAGACTTCATCTGGAATGGGCAGTATAGTTTGAAAGTCCATACCTTGAAAAGGACTTGTAAAAAATTGAAGAAATTTAGAGAAGGGCAGCCAAATTAATACCGAAATTGAGAGGTAAGTCAGTCAAGCAACGACTACAAGAATTAGATTTCCCTTTCTTGGAGACAAAGAAGAGGGAAATTAACAGAAGTTTATTATTAAATAAATTTAACAATATCGATAACAGACAATTCTTCAGATACGATTTTAATGATGTAATACGAAATAACGTACACAAACTTTCTCATAAACCAATACAGCGAAAAAAAATTTCCTCCTTTGAAATAGTGAACAGTGAAATAGTGATTCATTCAAGAAAAAGTTAGATATATAACTTTTATCCTATTATCAGACTAGAATTAGTGAACCAGATATTGTAAAATCAAACTTGAACCAGTGAAATTGAACTTGATTTTCAAACTTTATCAAAATACTATTTTCTTATTTTTTATTCTCCGAAATTTTACTATTCATTAACTTATGTTGTTAACTATCAATTATTTAATAAATTTTGTCATCACAATTAATCTTGCCTGGTCCAATTCCTCATTTACTTCATTCAACCTCTGATATCATATCTTAATTGTTAATTTAACGTAGGTCATGTTTCTTATAAAATCAAGATTGCTTCTTCATAACTTTCAATATTAATTTTGTTCAATAGTTTATATTATTTTTAAAATATTAACTACCTTAATCAGATAAATTGAAATACTTCCGACAACAATATTATCCAGATTACATACCACCATTTTTTGTTGGCATTAATCACAATTACCCAGATGCATTGGATCTGATAGGATTTAACAAAATACACTTAACATTAATTATGTAATTAAGAAATGTAATAGCGAATCTTCGAATTTGCTAAAGAACTTTGGATCGATTTACTGAGTGGAACTCCCAAGAACAAGGGTATTAAACATGAGGTAAACTGGTCGCATTTGACCTGTGAGAAGCGTCTTTATAATTCAAAAGAACAATTACTACAATTGTATGCAACCTACGCATTACCGAGTGATTATATATATATATATATATATATATATATATATATATATATATATATATATATATACATCTATAATAGATATAATAATATATATATATATATATATATATATATATATATATATATATATATATATATATATATATATATATAATATATATAATGTAGCAGCAATATAATAACATAATATATATAATAATTTTATATATATATATATATATATATATATATATATATATATATATATATATATATATATATATATATATATATATATATATATATATATATATATATATATATATATATAGTAGTAATGGTACAACCTGCGCGATACCACCCTTTTCGATATGAAGGAATAGAGATATTTGCTTTAAACTTAGAATATAATCTATATATGTGATAAACTGATCACATGGCGAAGTTTCTGGTGACGGCGGATGCCCTAGGGGTTGGTCCACTGAGTGAACCAATAACTAGTTTGCTCTTGGGATCTGACGACCGAAATTTAACGAACCGGAGTTGGTATCGAGTGTGAATGACGTAATCTCGTCGAGGCGAAGTTACGTCAACGCGGAAACGCGCACGCGCACATACACATACACATCCCATTGTGTGTGTGTGTGTGTGTGTGGTTCGAGAATTGAGATCACGGAGTGATCTCAATTTCGAGCCGACTGTGGCTCCGACTCCGGCTCCGACTCTGACTCCGACTCCGACTCCGACTCCGGCTCCGACTCCGACTCCTGCTCAGCTTCTGAAGTTTTTTATTATTATTATTATTATTATTATTATTATTATTATTATTATTATTATTATTATTATTATTATTATTATTATTATTATTATTATTATTATTATTATTATTTATTATTATTATTATTTTTGTTATTTTTCCGCCGTGGTTGCTTCTTCGCATCCGGTTCTGAGTCCAATATATATATCTATATAAGTTAGAGTTATCGTATCGGGTTAAAATTTGGAGGGTGGTTAGGATGAGGTAACCTCGTCGTAGACAAGGTTACGTCCCCGTGGGTCCCCAGGCACCCCACCTTTAAAAATCGAAGTGTTTGTAATTGGCTGAAATTTGGTGAGAGGATTCAGAGTTGAATTTCTAGAAAGAATTGGTATGTGAATCTGAGGAGTTGGCTCCGGCACCGGTGCTGGAGCCACTGCGGTGCCGAGTTAATAAACATTCGTATAACAACAATCTTGGTGTGTTTATAAGGGTTATCGAGGTCGTAGAGTTCGAATATGATGGTTATAAGTCCGTGTAGGGTGTCTAGGATCCCCCAGAAGGGATCCCACCCCAAATCTGAAATATTGACATAGAACAACGGAGGAAAGAAGAAGAATGAGGAGAGAAGAATAAAGAAGGAAAGAATGAAGAAGGAATCTGACTCAGAGGAGTATGAGTTGACAGATGCATCGGTGCTGGCTCCGGTGCGGTGCCGAGTTATTAAATATTATTGTAATGATACAATGTTTGTGTCCTTATATATGTTATTGGGTCTGTAGATTTCGAAAATAATGGTTTCAGAACCATCAAGAAAAATAAAAAATAAATAAATAAATAAATAAATAAATAAATAATTTCTTATTCTTTTTATGTTTATAACTTACAAATTTACGTTTTTACATACCCTAAAGCAGTAAATCACTAAATCAAACCACCATCCAACCAGCATCCAACCTCCCTCCTGACCAGTTGTGATCTATTGATCTATTGATTAAGGTCACATTTCGAGTAGTATTTTGGATAAACATAACATAAAATCAAGTTCTTTATACAAAGATCAGACAACATATGCTGACGTAACAAAGTTTTCATAGTAATAAAGCTTACTTAGCATCATCTGAACTAAGAAAATAATGTACAACGACAAACTTAACTCATCTTAAACAGGAATAAACGGTTAACATTAACAAAGTTTCACACCTAACAACAGTAAAGTAACTAACATAACATCCAAAAACGTAACTTATTCACACTTAATCAGGCATGTCTCTAACATAACAATGTTAATTTACACTAACATGGTAATATTTAACAAAAATTTACTATAACCTTGTGTAATTATCATATAGACTGGTGAAAGTATGCTAACGTAACAAAGTTTTCCTATTAATAGAGCTAACATGATGTAACATGAACTAAGAATATAATATACATCGACAAACCTAACACATCTTAAGCAAGAATAAACTGCTAGCATTAACAAAGATCCAAACTTATCAACAGTAAAAGTAACTAACAAGACTCCCAAAAACATATTCCATTCATACTTTAGCAACCGTATCTCCAACATGACAATGTTAATTTTACATTAACATAGTATTATTTAACAAAAAAATTTAGCATATCCTTACCTAACCCTCATAATACCTAATGGGTAAAGACAAACAAAGTAAAGTTTTACTCTCTGTAAAGCTAAACTATGAGCATAACGTACTTAACACACACACACACACACACACACACACACACACACAACAACCAGACGAATAAACAGCCACCATCATCATCAATGTAGTCAATAAATCGAACATAGGAGGGAAGTAAAACAAGTTTTCATTTTTATAACACATAATTTTCATTGAAAAGAGCGTTATATAAATACATAAAAACATATAAATACATAAAAATATAAGTTTATTTTAAATATATTAATTCATCTGATCAGCGAACATAGGATTCAAGTTGGGTACGTTCTATATATCTCTCTAAAGATTCAACATCCTTTAAAAGGATGTAAGTATAAATGCCTTCAGCAACACTAAACCATTTTTCGGCATATTTTGATTCAGCAACACTCATTCTCTCATACAAGAGAGAAGTAAACTCATCCAAGCTGATAGTTATTAACGCACTCCTGTATACTGCATTATACGGGAAACCACATGTTTTGGTGTAAATATCATAGATTACACCATGTGCTATATGTATTATGTCCTCAAGTATGTCAACATCGTTAAGATGTGATGTTAATTCGTTTTTTATTTTAAGCAATGCTGTAATATTTTCAGATGTTCGAACTGAATAAAGAAACCTATACACGTATACGCATGAAGGTCTCACAATCGAGGGGTTTCCAATAGTTGCGAACATCAAGGGTTTTAATACCGTCACATGATGAGAACGCAGCGTCTATTCTATTATGACCTCTCACACTGTCACCTCTGATAGATATTTCACTACTCATCGAACCATCAGATAACACACACTTATCCTCTACCCATGCAGCAGCGATGTCGATAATCTTGATGAATCCATCAGCACAAACGAATAAAGGTCTATTATTTGACCCTTTGGCAGGAATACAAGCAATGTATCGGTATCCATCCGGTTGACGATTAAATATAAATGACACACTGCTGGGAATAACGAAGCTCCTTGTGAAGATATCAACAACAGGTGTAGAGATGTGGGGAGATGACATCGTACCAGTACAGCGAAAAAATGTCCTACTGAAGGAAATCGTATGCGTAAACAACCCTTATAGGTAATGAGATTCTTTCTTTCAACCAATCAGAAGAAAGTAAACAAGAATACGACGCACGAACGAACCATATCAGTTCAAAGGGTATATATTCTCGTTAGACAACAACAACAACAACAATAACAATAAACAGGTTCACTATGGTAATATATGTATACAAAGGAGATCTATACAATCAAATTGACATGAAATGAGCTTATCCAAAACAAAAAACAAAACAAATAATAATAATAATAATAATAATAATAATAATAATAATAATAATAATAATAATAATAATAATAATAATAATAATAATAATAATAATAATAATAATAATAATAATAATCAATGTTCATCACATACATATAGTTTTTACATAGGCTTAAGATCTAAAAACGCTAAATTTTTACATTGAAAACCAATCATTTTCGTCGTTATATCTAATATATTTTTTCACTTCATCGATACCATCATTGAGTACATATGTTAAAAGTTCACATTCAGACACTAAAATATGTTTACTCGATAGATCATTGTGGTAAGCACTTTCGTTCCATTGTTTTCTAAATAGATAGACGAGTTTCTGTACATCTATAGAATTTAAGAAGCGTTCAATGATAGTCTCAGAATCATCAATCAGCGTTTTCTTGAATGAACAATATTCCTGATACAACATGTAATGCGCAACAGTTACATAATTAGACAGCATTTCCGATTTCTTAGTTTGCATTATTACCATCCTACAAACCTCCGACAGATATTTTAACGGTTTTAATCCAGAAATATAGATTCTACGAGCCGTAGGTTTAAATACGCCTGTGTCATTACACATCTTCCATACTCGAACCTCCAGTCGGTGTTGTGAAATTATACCCTTAGAAAAAGAGATAGTAAGATGACTAACTTTATGACATCCTCTTCTAGCAATAATCGTTTCCGGTGATTCTACTAAAACGTTGGTAGAGTCAGAGTACTCCTTAACCCATTCTGCGGCGTGACGACATATACAGAGTAGTTCATCTGTACTCATAAAAATACGTTTGTTACTGCGGTATACAGATTGATTAATACACGTGAAAAAATCAGAACCATCGGGGTTTCTTTTATATAAGATTGAAACCCCACACCCTGGGATCTTGATTACCCATTGTATAATCTTTTGTATAGGGGTATATCTGTTAAGACGCTGCATATTGTTCACTTAATGAAAATAGAACACTTTTTAACGGAGCACAACCTCCTAATGCTTTCAAGTCCACAACGATTATGACGTTAAAACAAGCATCATGAGAAAAGATATTATAAAATTAAGGATACAAACACAAGCCTAACAGGAAGGTTAAACCTGTTTTTTTTTTTTTTTTTCAAGTTGTACATTCACTTTTAGGCCTTACGCTCCGTTCGTTTTATGTTTTGTATTTCATGTTTCATTCAACGCTATCACATAGGGCAAACTAATAAATGCTAATTGGACCTAAGAACATAGCATAGCTAACTTACGAATAAACAGTTTTCATTAACAAAGCTCATTACTCATCTACGGTAAATAACTAACACCATTCTTAAAACTCAATCTACCCCGATCCCTTTTCGAAACATTACGCAATACCTTCAAATCCTGAGGCTCACCCTGCATACTTATCATTAGGGATGCCTTTATCTTTATACAAAAGCTCTCCCGAATGCGCTCACGAATCAACATAATCTCATTCTTTATGGTACATAACCGAACAATTTTCAGCGACGACCTCCCTGACTCGGAGATCATCCCAGAGAGATGTATGTATAATTTTCAACGATGAGTCTCACTACAGGGAGATCACCCCGGAGAGAGGCGTGAAGACCCATATCTTACAAAAACTCATCATTTCTCTAACAAATCAGTGTTATTTTCACATTGTCGTAGTAATATTTAACATAACGTATCTAACTTACGAATAAACAGTTTTCATTAACCAAGAGTATCTAAAACAACACATTACCTTCCGAGAGAAAACCCAGGAGGATGTGCCTTGAAGGGTGTGAATCCTGCGAAGGGGGATCACCCCGAAGGGGTGTAAGCGGGCATTACCCCTCCGAAGGAGGGGTAAGGCCTCAGCCCTTTTATGTTATAAACATAAAAAGAATAAGAAATTTTATTTATTTATTTATTTATTTATTTTATTTCTTGATGGTTCTGAAACCATTATTTTCGAAATCTACAGACCCAATAACATATATAAGGACACAAACATTGTATCATTACAATAATATTTAATAACTCGGCACCGCACCGGAGCCAGCACCGGTGCATCTGTCAACTCATACTCCTCTGAGTCAGATTCCTTCTTCATTCTTTCCTTCTTTATTCTTCTCTCATCCTTCTTTCATTCCTCCTTTGTTTTTGCACTCTGTGCTCTTTTTTTCAGTCGAGACCCCCTAATGGGGGGTCCTAGACACCCTATACGGACTTATAACCATCATATTCGAACTCTACGACCTCGATAACCCTTATAAACACACCAAGATTGTTGTTATACGAATGTTTATTAACTCGGCACCGCAGTGGCTCCAGCACCGGTGCCGGAGCCAACTCCTCAGATTCACATACCAAGTATTTCTAGAAATTCAACTCTGAATCCTCTCACCAAATTTCAGCCAATTACGAACACTTCGATTTTTTAAGAGGGGTGGGGTCCCCTTCGGGGGACCCACGGGGACGTAACCTTGTCTACGACGAGGTTACCTCCCCATCTAACACCCCTCCAAATTTTAACCCGATACGATAACTCTAACTTATATAGATATATATATTGGACTCAGAACCGGATGCGAAGAAGCAACCACGGCGGAAAAAATAACAAAAATAATAATAATAATAAATAATAATAATAATAATAATAATAATAATAATAATAATAATAATAATAATAATAATAATAATAATAATAATAATAATAATAATAATAAAACTTCAGAAGCTGAGCAGGAGTCGGAGTCGGAGCCGGAGTCGGAGTCGGAGCCGGAGTCAGAGTCGGAGCCGGAGTCGGAGCCACAGTCGGCTCGAAATTGAGATCACTCCGTGATCTCAATTTCTTCGAACTAATAATAATAATAATAATGTGTATGTGTAGGTGTATGTGTATGCGCGCGCGCGCGTAATATCTCGTCTGCGACGAGATTACGTCATCACGCTCGAACCTAACTCTCGTTAGGCTTAATTTCGGTCGCTCAGATCCCGCAAAAAGAGCGTAAACCAAATATCGGCGTCCACCCTCGGGGGTGACCCCCCCTTAGGGGTGACCTACGGTCACCAAAACTCGCATGTGATCAGTTTATCACATATATAGATTATATTCTAAGTTTAAAGTAGGGTTGGCAGAGCACCGGTATTTTGGGCACCGGCACCGCACCGCACCAGCTGTAGCAGCACCAGCACCGCACCGCACCATGAGTTTTTGAACTTGGACGCACCGCACCGCACCGCACCGATTCCATGGTTTGGCGCACCGCACCGCACCAGCAGTTGCGCACCACGCACCGCACCGCACCGCACTTCTTACTATAGCCAGCCACTGTGACTGTACAAACTGTAGTGTTGGTTAAGGAATTAAGAAGGAATAACAAAGAATTCGATATTTTATCACTCTATTTATTTACTTCTTACAACATATAATTATTCCATATATATATTTATTTACTAAATAAAAAAAATAACATATATATATATATATATATATATATATATATATATATATATATATATATATATATATATATATATATATATATATATATACTATATATTCATATTTATATATTTATTATATATATATATATATATATATATATATATATATATATATATATATATATATATATATATATATATATATATATATATATATATATATATATATATATATATATTTTTCTATATATAATAACATTTATATATATATATATATATATATTCTTTAACTTTAAATATATATATAATAATATATATATATATCCAAACAACCATATATATATATAAATATCTCTAACATATAACATATATATATATATATTTATATATATATATATATATATATATATATATATATTCATATATATATATATATATATATATATATATATATATATATATATATATATATATATATATATATATATATATTTCATTTCATTTTCAACCGATGTTTGCTGGGATAGCAAGAAAAACTTTAGCTACTTTACTAAGTATTGGGAACAAAGCCTCCTTTTCCTCGAAATGTCGAAATCAATTTGTCTTATAGTCTTGTCCTTTTGATAATATTTCTTGTAAAGTTCGAGTTTATTATATAGAGATGAATCTACAGATGATTCACTATCGCAGTCACTATCGCTAGACTTTGTAAGTAAATTGTCAAACATTGAAATACGAGATGTCTTTGAAATATATATATCATGGCTCAAAGTTTTCGAAGAAAATGGTCTTAGATCTCGCTTTCGTAGTTTAGTTGGTGATTCTACAGTAACGTCCGGTTCCGGGATTTTCATATTTTCCTTTAAAAAAGTTTCTATACCATTAATAATAATTCCCAAGTCAGAATCAGAAAATATTTTTTCTTAAATTTTGGGTCCAAGTATGTTGACATAAGACAAATTGGGTTTTGAACGTAGGGGATTAGTCTTTGATTAACTTCATTTTGGATTTGTTCTTTAGCCTTTTCTGTTTCTTCATGCAAATCTTCTATTGCTGATAACTGAGAGCTTATAGCATAAACAGTTGGAACAATTATCGAAGATGTAGGATATTTACTTCCACACAAAATTTGCGATGCTTCTTTGAAAGGTCTCAGAATTTCTTGCAAATTCTCTAAAATTATTTTTTCATTTGCTTTTATAGCCAGTGATGGAAGTTTTAACTTCAAAGCTGCAATTTCTAACTGCTCTGCTTGACTGACAGCTTCGTCTATCATAGGTAATGAACTATTCCATCTTGTTTTACAATCTCTCGTAATTTTGTTTGACTTATGTGAAGTATTTTTTTCTGATTTATAGATTGCTTTGTAGTCATTCCAAATTTTGGAAATCTTTTGAATAACGTTGCAATATTTCGAACTTTATCAACAATGTTTGATGTAAATGTTGAATTTTGTGGTTTTGGAAATAAAACAGGATCAATACAAGGTTTATAGTATGTGCAATTCAAGGTAATCTTTTTATATTCAATTTCTGACATGCTTTAATAACATTTGTTCCATTATAAGTAACAACAAAGGAAGGCATTCTAAATTTAAGTTCTTGAAAACACTTTGATATTGAAGCACTTATGTTATCACCTGTATGAGATTCATCACAAGGAATGAATCCGATACAAAAAACACGCAATTTCCAAGTTACATCAATTGAGTGTGAAGTTAGGACTAAAAACTGACTTTGATTTTTGGTGCATGTCCATAAATCGAATGTTATATTAAAGTGATTAAACTTACCATCTTCGGACTGGCTTGACAACATACTTTGAATTTTTTGTCTCATGTCGTCGTACAAACAATTTATATGATTCGTTGCAATTGCTCTTCGTGTAGTTTCTTGTTATCAAGGATCAAAGAAGATTTAAAGAGTTTCTAATATATATATATATATATATATATATATATATATATATATATAATATATATATATATATATATATATATATATATATATATATATATATATATATATATATATATATCTTATATATATATATATATGAACAACTTATAGTAACGGGGACACGGAACGGGACGTCGGATTTCAAAAATCTTTTCACAGGGTGACTCTATGGTACATAAAAAGATGTTCTAGGGATGAAATGGAATTTTTTATTTTTTGTTTTTATATCTCCGGTTAGGAAGGTCGGATTTAAAAAAACTTCACAGGAAGACGTAACCT
>JABUQX010002657.1:0-18196 GCA_015478945.1 Trachelipus rathkii | reverse complement strand
CGTCATCTCATTCATCTCATCGCATTTTTACCTTCCTCGAAACTACCATCTTTATAAATCTACCATCTCAAGCCTTGTTCCTCTTTCTTTTCGTTAGGGATTCCCTGTCTTAGTTGCTAACACGGTCTAGCCGAATTCTTGTGTGCTGTGGAGACCCATACACACCAAAAAAATATATATTTAAATAATCCCATTGGTTCACTAAAATCAGCCCAAAAAATTATTTGATGATGATTAATGTCTCCCATCATAAATATATATATAATAATATATATAATAGATATAAATATAATATATTATATATATATATAATATAATATATAACTTATAATATATATAATATATATATATATATATTCAGAGCCAACCCAAATTTATAATACTAAAACAAGAAACCTTATAAGTAAGCTAATAATAAAACATCTTTACAATTAAGAAAAATGTGCAATTGCCTTGTCAATAATTATATAGCCTATACATAATATCCATCCTTGACTAAATTATTAAAATAATTATATTTCAAGCCAAATTACCCTCAAAGAACTCTCTATTATATGAAAGTCGTATGAGTAGAACTCATTAAAAATAGAGCCAAATTTAAATATCACTACTATGGAAGTAAGTATTTTTTGGTATGTACATTATAGTTTGAAGATTTAAGAGTATACCGTATTATAGCTTTCACGTGGTAAATTTTTGTAAAATCTGAAGATTCTTCAAGCAAATGTTCACCACAAACAAAATATATTAATCGCCTTTACAAATAATAAGCTTGATAGCTGACTTATATCACACTCTGGAAATGGTCTCACTAATGTAAATGCTAACATTTGGATTATGCGAAAGCCTTTTTGATATAATTAATTCTTTATTAATTAATTATTGCACAAATTATATTACGTATATTTATTTAACAATTTCGGATCATTAATATTTTATGAAGTAAACCACCATTTAGTATTTTAATTTGTGTTCAATTTTAATATTCAACCAAGTCTTTTAAAATATTGCTTGCCACAAGCATTTTATTTTTCAATCACCTTACTTAATTATATTTAGCATTAAAATATAGTAAATACTAGTATCTTAAACATTTAAAATTTATATTCTTTACTAAAATGAGAGGATCTGAAAAAAATAGATTAATAAAACCGAATAAAAATAGTTGAGAAAATTTGACAACCATTTAGGGAAAAAAAAAACAAACAAAAAAATTTGCCAGTGGCAGATTGTATTATTATACCTATTCTTAAAAGCTTACATTAACAGTGCATCTAGACCTTTGGTGCGTATACTTATACGAAAATAATTGTAGTCTTATTTATGTTCCGTTTTTGAAAAAATAAGAATCAAACATCATCCAAAAATAAAAAAAATAAAAATTTTGTTAACTCTTGACTTAAATAGATTTCTCCCTAAATTAATGTTCGTAAACCGTTATTGCAAGGTATATATTGATGAACAGTAAAATAAAAATGTTATAGCCTTATCGGAAAATAATGTAGCATTACAAGACCAATCATCAAGCTCCTGGCAAATAAGACTATCAATTAAGTTGTAAACAAATTGACTTATATAAAAAAAAAAAATAGAAAAATAAAAAAAAAATATTTATTTTTCCAGTTAACAAAAGTAAAAATGAAGCAATTACAATCACATATAAACATTTAAGATAAATGGATTTATGATAAAATGAAAGTTAATAATATAATATAATATATAATATATAAATATATATATATACTATAATATATAATAATAATAGTATATATATATATAATAAATATATATATATATATATATAATATATATCATATATAATATAAAACGTATATATATATATATAATATATATATAATATATATAATATAAATATTAAATAATATATATATATATATAATAATATATATAATATATATAATAATATATATAATAAATATATATATATAACCCGTAATATAATATATATAATATATATATATATAATATAAATATATATAATATATTATATAAATATATATATATATAATATATATAAATATATATCTTTAAATCCATTTCATAATTTTTTTGTCTTATTATATTATTATTATCTGACTTTAAACTTAAATAAGAATCTTCGTCAAATTTAGGGTTGATTATTATTAATTATTATATAGTAGTATAGATTATTAATTTTTTTTCCAACATTCAAATTTTCAATTTAGTGTCAGCCTTCGTGAAATTGCCGAAATTAAAAACTTTTTCAAAATATGCCACAAAAAAAGAAAAAAAAGAATTCCTCTTCCCCATAACTCAGGTACGTAGCTGTCTAATAATAAATTAAACATGTTTGTTCCTGCACACTTAAATTATTGGATAAAATGTTATGACTAATAATGAATGACCTTTTCTGATGTGAATGATTTACCTATCATTAAAGTGCATTTAGGAAATACTTCCAATGATTTTTTATGTGAAAATATTTTTAATGTATTACTAGAACATATACGATTAATATTCATTGTTGTAATATTTGATTGAAGTCGCGTCTGACGCCGTTAATCATTGGTCAAAGTAATCATGATGTCATTACTTTTCATAATGTGGTTTAAAAATACATTAACTCATTCTTTGGCATTGGTTAAGTCAGTGTGTGTGCGTGTGTGCAGTAATGTAACTATTGTATTTTAATTTAAAGTCTTATGTTTTTCCACATATTGAAGCTTTGGATTTAAAACCATATATATATGTATTGTTCTCTTTCGTAAAATGTTTCCCAAGTTTTAAAATTTATATTGGTATTTAATTCACAGTATTGCAGTGGTTCCCAAACTTTTCCTATTCGCGATACAATTGCTTAATTTAACGGTGCCGCGGCACACATTTTGGGAACCACTGGGTGACTATTGTATGGTAATTGACATTGTATTGTGATGTTATAACTTTGTATTTAATTATTTTTTTCCATTTTCTTACTAGTTTGATAAGTTTAGTGAATTAAAATCAATATTCTTCATAGCCATCATTTGATCATTAATAACAAAAATCTAAGAAAAAATAAATATTTGGAAAAGAAGTCGCAGGTTTTTTTGATATTTTCTTTTCTTTTTTAGTTGAATGTTAATAGATAATGTATTTTACAACTTTGGAAGTAAATATTGAACTGATGACAACATTGTTACAGTCTTAAAAGTTAAAACTAAAGAAATATATTTCATTCCTGATTCTTCATTCTTAGCAGTGTTGGCTTTGTGAAAATTCACATCTTCCTAATTTCTTTTAAAGAAATTGGTCATATTTAACTATGAATATATTCAAAACAATGGTACATTCATAAAACCAAAAAATATAGCGTTTTATTCCTAATTCATTTTAGCAATGTTTTACTTTTGTAAAATGCAGAGTTTCCTAATTTCTTTAAGAAAATAGGTAACATTTAACTATAAATTGTCAAAAATATGCCAAATAAAATGGTACTCTTAAAACCAAAAAATTGTATTTCATTCCTATTAGCATTTGCTTAATGCACACCTTCCTAGATTCTTTAAGAAATGGGTAACATTAAACTATAAATGGTCAAAAATGTACTTAATTTGCATTATAGTTTACTTATTAATATTGAACATTCCAAACTATTATCATTATAAAATTTTCAGATTTCTGTTGGTATAAAAGACGTTCATATTAACCCATTGGAAATTGATAAATGTAATACCGGAAACTCTGTGAAAGATTCTTTAAAAAGTTCATCTATGCTCAGTATTCCAACATATCATTTTACTGCTAACAATGGCCATCAAGTCAAATCCTTTGTATTGGTATTTAGGGTTACATTTGTACATGATCAGGAAAACAGTAAGTGTTGTATTCAAGTAATTATGGGTATGCAAATCTATAGATGGGTGTAAGTGGTAATTTAACCTATTTTGTCTTGTTCATCTTAATTATCAATAAAGTCAGGATAGTGAGAATAAATATAAACAATAGGGAGGGAATTTGCTTTGCATAAAATTAAAAAACAAAAAATTGAAAAATATATTATTATAATGATGGATTTTTATTATTATTATTTTTTTATTTATTTTATTTTTTTATTTTATTTTTAGCAGGTGAGCCCCAACCTAAAAGAAGGCGTGTTAGTCGGAATTGTTCTCAGGAATCCTCCCATAGTGATACTTCTACTGCCAGTGGTCATAACAATAATTCTAGTATACCGAATAATAATGTAGTTGTTAATGGTGAAACTACCAATGGGCCAATAGGTCTTCTCACTGGGGGTATTGGCACTGGTTTGCAAACCAATTGTTTTGGTGCCGAGCTGATTGTGTATGATCGTTACTCCAGGTGTCAGCTTTGTCCAGGTCAATATGAATTGGTTGCACACCCCATTGGTCCAGATGCCCCTGCCCCAGGAAAAACTAGTCCAAAAAAGAATGTTATTTGGGAGAGTTTAGACACCATAAAAGTGGAAAAATTGGATGAGCCACTAAGTGCACTTGAAAACTCTCCTCTGATAAAATTTGGTCTCAGCTGGACAGAGGATAACGCTTCGAATAATAGTAGCAACAGTCATAATATTTCCTCTTCTCTCAAGCCTAAGCTTAGACCATTGCAACCACTTGATCTTGTTCTCACAAATAACACTGCCGCTAAACCAAAACCTCAAGGTAATTATTATTATTATTATTATTGAAAGATTTAAACTAATATGCAATAAATCTTGTTTATTTGTGTGTTAGAATTTATAATGCTATCTTCGTTCTAAACTGTCCTTCTTTATTTGTTACTTTATTCTAGTATGTCTTACTTAACTATGATAATTTAGAGTATATCAAAAGAGAGTAGACATGAAAAAGATTTATAGAGAGGGAGGAGGGGGAATTTTCTTATAATAATAGCATTTTACATGTTTTCTCCCAATAAAAATTATATAATTTCCTACTATATATTATTATTAGAGCGATTTCGCGTGAAATCACCCACTCAAAAACACTTGACCTCTTTGATTTTCACTATTTTTTGCATCCCGATAGATCTTATTGAGAAAATGAGAATGATCTTTATCCTAAGTTCGTAGGTCAAACGGTTCCGAAGTTATAGGTCATGAAACTTTGACCCACCTTTTCATTTTTGAGAGGTCAAGGCAAACTTTGTTAAAGTTAAATATTTCAGCTTCTACTCAACCAATAAAGATTATATTGGCTAGATATCATTTTAAAGCACCTGAGTAGACCTAAAACTTTGATTCAGTAAATTTTTGTTGAGTTAAAAAAATTTGACCTGGCGTTTGAACTTGGGTACCAAAAAAAAGACAATATTTTTTCACATTTGATTCATAAATTGGTCAGCACCTTGGCCCAAAATATGATAAATTTTAGAGTGGGCACTTGTTTAGAATCCAAGTTGCTGGTAATTTACTTAGGTAGGGTGTTATTGAAAAAATTGTTGAATAAATTTATTTAGCTGATAGAATTGTTTTGAAATGTAATATTTCATCTTGTAAGGCACTGATAGTTATCAATATTATATCATTGTGAGGTGTTTGTTTTCTTTTTACAAAAATTCTATATCTGCCCCCTCCCCCCTCAAAAAAATTTTGGTGGTCAAGCCACTACCAATGTTTTTCTCAAACATTTGGTATGCCATTTGGCCCCCAAGGGCCACTCCTGATGGCTCAGCAGAAAAAGCCACAGGTCCCACCCACCCATCCTTTGTTGAAATACATATTACTTTAAATTAAATTTATAAATGTAAGAAAATAATTTTATACAAATCTGTGATGAGATGATTTGACCTACCAAGTTTGACGGTTTATATGTGGATTAAAAGGAATTTATCATCCTTTTCAGAATTTGTGATACTTTATTCATTTCTGTTTCTGTTAGTTTGTAAGTCCTTCCAGTTTCAGTAATCGGATCAACAACTTTAAGAATATCCGAATGAGGCACTACCAAAATATCTGGTTTTGATGGATAGCGGAATGAACTAGAAGGGCCATTAGGTATTAAGAAATTAAGTTTTACTTCTAGTGTCTGAATAAGTCTCAAGAACATATGCCAACCACCATTTATTGTCATAGATTGGTGTTACAAATGCCCTGACATGTTCAAATTTAATTTGTTACTTCTTTTGTAACCCTTACTATTTTTGAGCCTTGACTGATACTTGAAACTGTCTTTACTTCCAGTTCTACTTGAGAAACTGGAACAAAACTATGTAATTTCTGTGATTCTGGAATCGTATTTGTATTTTTAAATCGCTCTTCTAAGTCTAACTCTTCTTTTAGCCATTCCGAAGTGTTTGAATAAATGAAATATATTCCTTGAATGTGGTCTCTTCCAAATTCAAATAGCTGTCTTGGTGTCATAATTTGGTTGTTATAAGGCCGCTGTAGACTCGCTTTTGCAGCTAATTTTTTCACATTACCACCGAGACTATCGCATGGTCCTTTTCCATGAGAAGTGGAAAAAAAGTGCCATTGTGCTTTTATTCCAAAATCATTTATATGATGGCATAAATTTATAAAATTTATTTTTGTATGGTGTTACAGATCCATCTGAAAAATATATCATTTCATTTATATTGAAATCTAAACGAGTTCTTAGATAAGCAATCGGTTTTCTTTGATAGAAGTGAACAGCTACTGAATCATGATAAAGGCAGTCAGAGATAATCACCACGTTTAGATGATTCACCTCTTATCCATCCCTATAGGAGCAAACAAAAGGATGCAATGTCGCTTGAGCATTATTATAATGGAATCCTTGTGCAGCATCCTGGAGAACAAGAGAATAATTTTATGAAAAATCTCAGTAAAAAATATCTTACCTTTCTTCAAATATTCCTTCCTCTTAGAGCAGAATATTGACTGTTGTTGAGCTATAAAATTATCTCTTCAAAATATGAATTCTATAAAATTCTTCAATGAATTT
Source organism: Trachelipus rathkii (assembly GCA_015478945.1). Taxonomy (NCBI): domain Eukaryota; kingdom Metazoa; phylum Arthropoda; class Malacostraca; order Isopoda; family Trachelipodidae; genus Trachelipus; species Trachelipus rathkii. Next base: position 11,282 of record JABUQX010002657.1, on the reverse strand, counting down.
ATCTGTATTTTGTACCATAGTATGTAGAGTTGTTCTATCAGTTGATATCCACTGCGAATACTGTACTTCATCTACTGTGTTATCATGAAATACTTTTGATAACTTCGCTATAAAATCGTCTATTAATTTCATGCAATGTTTGCATTGACTGAAAAAACAATCAGCTGTTTTTAGATTGCATAAAATTTCAGTTTGGAATTTCCTATAATCTATCAAATGAAATTTGTTTATTTCTTTAGTAAGATGGGCAAGTGTGTTCCATCAATCATAAGCTTCATATTTTAATGTATTGTGCATACACATACACTGTGTGTACCACTTGCACCTGCTATAACACACTCTTTTGGTCTAAGATCAGCAAACTTTGAGAAGCTTATTTTAATATCAGGATTTTTTGACTTGAAAAGTTGGTGAGCTACTTTCAAATTGCAAAGTATAAGGTGCTTCTGTTCCTGAACTCTTAGACCTTATTTTATAACCATCTTACATTAACCATCTTACAGCATAATTCTGCTGACTTCTTCGCTTTTATAAAAATTACTAATTTTTTCTTTTTTGTCATGTGGAAACCTGATTTCTCTTATATTTGGCATTGATAGAATTCCTTGTAAAAAGTTTTTTAGCTTGTTTTGCCATATAATTTATAACTTTTTTTTCTTATGGAAATCTCTTTTCTCCTTTATTTCATTGATAGAATTCCTTGTTGTAAAGGAAGTTTTATAGCTTGTTTTGCCATGTAATTTGTAACTCTGAATTCTTCTTCAATTTTCTTCAGTTCTTTGGCAGAACTGGCAAAATCTGAATTTTTTCTCTTTTAACTGCAATTATTTCTGAATCATCGGAATTCAATTTCATTTCAGATGTAGATTCTTGTTCAAGATGACAATCTGCTGGTATGACTTTCAGTTTCTTTACAAAAACATTCTTTATTTTGTCAGTTTTATGATACATAGTCGATTTTTCTTTTTTGAAGTGTTTGCTTAATTGGTGATTCACCAATTGCTGTCAAAGATGTGTTAAGTGCCTGCAGTTCAATTTCCAGAGAAACAAACTCTTTTTCCTGGAGATAGGTATGATTCTCCCTCAGAAGACACAGATGCATTATCTGATGAACCACTATGCAACTACTTATTCTGATAACTTCTTTAGACATTTAACAAACTTTTTGACCAAAAATGATTCCTGATTCAGTGAATTTTGTGGCAAAATTCATGGAAACTTTCCTCAGGCCTTTTCTAACATTAGTCTTATGTATATTGAAAGGATCACAGCAGATGTTTTTCAATTGCAAAAAAAAAAAAAAAAAAAAAAAATTTATATATTTATTTATATATATATATATATATATATATATATATATATATATATATATATATATATATATATTATATGACTTATATTATATATATATATATATATATATATTATATATATATATATATATAAATATATTTATAATATATTATATTTGGATACTTTATCTACATTTATAAGTGGTTGACTCTGTTAATATTAGGTTAGGTTAAATTTAGGTTAAGGTTTGGTATAGTTTAGGTTAGGGTTACCCAAAATTATGATTTACCTAAAATATAAAAAATAACCGATTAATTAATTATCGATTTTCGCTCCTGGAGTCAACCACTTATAAATGCATATATTATATATATATATTATATTATATATTATATATATAGTATAATCAATAGTATATATATAGATATATATATATATAATATATAGTATATAGTATATATATATATATTATATATTATCATATATATAATATATATACTACTATATATACTATAAAAAAAATATTCATGCATATTGATATTAAAATAAATTATAACATTTTAGAAACCAACTAGGCTATATTAATCTACAAAACAATACCTTGACAAAAATTGTTTTCAATAACACCCTTATATAAGTATAGATTACCAGCAACTCAGATTCTAAACAAGTGCCCATTCTAAAATTTATATAATTTTGCGCCAAGATGTTGACCAATTTATGAGTCAAATGTGATCAAAATGAAAAGTCTTTTTGTGGTACCCAAAGTCTAGGGTCAGATAAAAAATTTTTTTTAACTCTGATGCTAAAAATTTACTTAAATCAAAAGTTTGTTATGGCTTCTACTCCATAGTCCTTCAAAATGATACCTAATATCATTCTTTATCAGGCAAGACCTCGAAATATCAATTCTAAAGCAAGTTTGCCTTAAGACCTCAAAATCTGGAGAGTAAAGGCCGTGATGATCTATTCGCAGTTTACAATATAATCCGCTGTGAATTTCGGAAACCGCTTACGCTTGAACTATATGCGAAAAGATCATTTCCACATTTTCTCAATAAGATCTATTGTGAAAATCAAAGCGGTCAAGTGTTTTTGTGGACAAAATTTGTGTGATTTCACATGGTTATATACTATAGTATATATATATATATATTATTATATATAGTATATATCTATATCTATATATAATATATATACTATAATATTATATGTATGTACTTCATATATATAGGAAACTTATATATAATATAATATATATATTATACTATATATATATATCGTCAGGTGTGGATCGAAACATTCATTTGTTTTTTTATATATTAATGCTCAGACCTCTACACAATGGTATGCACAGACATAGTACATGGTTGATCATCTATCGGTTAAAAATTTCAGAGATGTGCTGCAGACCCCCCTACCCCATCATACTCCACTTTTTTTGTAATTTTTTGGCCCGGCCGTTAAAGAATTATATAAAGTGTTTGAGAGGGGGGGGGTTTAGGAACAGTAGTTGTACTATAAAATTTTCGCTTGCCCTTTTTTAAAACACGGACTATAATATGATGAGGATAAAGTAAATTAGTAAAAGTTAAGAAGAGAAAACTAATTTGTATTTAAAGATGAGGGAGAGCATATTCGGAAAGCACGAAGAAATTGGAAAGAAAGAGTAGCTAGTTTAGTATAGGAAGGATGTGAAGAAAACCAATGTATATAGTTAGGTGTAGAGGTAGGTTTCCTGTAAATAGAAAAAAGTAAACCTGGTGTATGCTATCATATTAAGGTATCCAAGAAAGGGAGTGTGTTATTTTGTTAGTGTTCTATGTTAAATTAAATATTATTGTTTATATTGCTTATGAAGTTTAAAGTGTCAAGTGGGTTTATATATGTGGGAATGGCTGAAAATACATCATCTACATATCTGTATCATGTAGTATGTGAGAGGAGAGGATGAGGGAGGATGAAATAATGTTTCATCAGCTTCATGAATAGATTGCTAAGGATAGGAGAGAGGGGGGAGCCCATTCTGAGTCCTGATTTTTATTTAAGTTATTGAGAGTTATAATGAAAGTAGTTTTGTTCTAAGGAGAGGAGTATCAATTGTTTAAGAAAAGAGAAAGGATGAGAGGACTGATGCCTCTTTTTGTTGTGAAACTGTAACCTTTCGTGTTGTTCTAAAGCGAGGCCTAAGCTTGTTCGAGTTTCTCGCCATACTTGTTTCTAGGACAAAGGAACGTTTGTTTACAAAGTGGTTGAAGATCTTTTTGTATAAAAATTTCCTAACATATTTAGGTCTATGGAAGTTTTTTTCAAGTTTTAGGGATCAGTTAATATTTTACAGTTGAACCCCTACAGATAGCAATGAAAATCCGTACACTGACAGAGAAAGCGTTGCGAGTTCTTCTTTTGTTTTTCTTATTTTCTTTAACGCGCTTTGCATTATCACAATAATTGTTATTCTTGTATTATATATTTTGAATCTTAACACAGAATTAGATTAATTATCATTACATGCACTCTCACTGCATTTTTACTATTGTAGATAGAAGAAGGAGGTAATGGAATTTGCTACCAAACAGTTTGTCCATTAGAAACTCCTGCTTATCTTATCATATATGTTCTTGGGCTATCGACAGTAACTGGCACAGCAAGTTCTTGTCAAGATCAGCTACCAGACTTAGATAAAATTCGTAAGCAATTTATAAAAGAAGATAATTATTCTCATAAAAACCTATTCCAGGAGGGGGGTAGGGGATGTAAAGAAAAACCTATTCTAACCGGGGTGGTCAAAGGGTTGTCGGTACCTAACTTGAAACAAAACAATGCACTTAAACAAGCTCACATACGAGCTCCAACTATGAAAGGGTTTCCTGTTTGTGTATTGTTATTTTGGGTATTTTTTAATTTAATTTTAATTTTTTTTTCTTATTTTTATATAATGAACCTTAAAAGCATTTAAACATGCTAATAACATCTATTACAAGCTCTAGAAGGAGTTGGAGATGGTTTTGTTTACATACAAGGTTTTTTTTACATACTTAGGTTTATTCTTTGAGATTTGAGTCTAAAAATATCAAATTTCAAAGCCAACAAATGTTGCCAGGAAACGAAAATCTAGACTACTTCGTTGAGAGAAATTATAGAAACTTGCAAAGAAAACCTCTCTTTGACTTTTTTAACAATCATTAACTCCGTCCTTACTACACAGTACTAAATATATATATAGTATATATATATAGTATAATAAAAAGATAATAAAATATATATAATATATTATAATTATATATATAATATATAATATATTTAATATAAGTAATATATATAATATATAATATATATATAGATAGAAGAAAAATAATATAAAAGTTGGTTTGTCTGTATCGATATAAGATATACATATATTATTAATATAGTATATAATACTAAAATATATATATTATATATATATAGTATATATATATAGTATATAATTATATCTATATATATATAAGATATAATATATAGTATATTCATGTCGTTACTAACTTTACTTCAATACCTGAAGTCTAATTTGAAAAGTTCTTTTTCGAGATCTACAAATGAATTGTAACTTAATTTCATTATTCTCATCGTTTCATCTCCCTTGTTGTTTCTTCCTTTAAATCTCATCTCTTATTTTTGTTTGAAGTTTAATATATAGTAAAGAAAAATATAATAAATAATATATATATAATATATATATATATTATATATATTAAATAATATATATAGTAAGTAAGTCGATATATAATATATATAGATGTATACTTATAATATTAAATAGAATTATTTTAAAATTATTCTTGAAAGCAGCTAAATTATTCATTAAATTTTCTTAAACTTTATATTTAAAATTGAATTAAGAAAGAGAAATACTTAGTGAAAACATATAAAATTTCAGAATGATTAAAAACTGTTGAGACAAAAAATTAGAGGAATATGTATGTATGTTAAGAAATCTACTGGTGACAGGATAAGGAGAGATATATTGGTGAATATTAATTTTAACTGAAAAACTAAGTTATTTGATAAAAACAAATATTAAAACAAATGAGCTGAAGGAAAAGGAAAATAAAATTTATGATCTCAGAGAAAGTGTCAGAAAATAAATAGGAATTGTTTATTAATTTATTATACTATAGTATTCTATTGTATTAATGCAAAATAATTAATGCACTAACGTATAACTGCATTGGTAATGTGTGTATTTGTTTAAAATATGTAGATATTTTCTTACATTTAATCGTGAAACAAAGGAATGATAATGATTTTTTAAACGAAAAATTCGAAAGTATATTTTATTAGTAATTGGCATCCTTCCAGTTTCAAAGCTAATTGAATTCCCTGCGAGGAAAGGTTATTATTATAATTAATTATTATTATTATATTATTATTATTATATATTAATATGTATTGATCTATTATATTATTATTATTATATTATATATAGTATTGTATTTCCAAAAATATTTCCTTTTAAGATTATTCGTCTATTACAATCTTGATATATAAATGAGAAATTATATATTAATGGATAAATTTTTCTATATTTGGTATATTACTAATAAATAAAGAATAAACGATAACAATAATTCTATTCTTAAAATTAATGGAATAATTTCAAAATAATAATCGAAATATAAACGCGATAATATATATATATATATAGTATTATATATAATAATATATGACATAGTAATATATATAATCTATAATTGTAACATTAGGTATATATATATAATATATTTATATAAAACAATTAATAATAATATATATATTATACTATGATATAGTATATTATATATACTATATATATATAGATAAATATATATATATAAGTATTTACTATATATATATATATATATATAAATATATATGTTGTGAATACATAATGGATATGAATTATAAGGGATGTGAAGCATAATGGTTCGTAAGCATAAAAAGTAAACAACAAGGGATGTGAAGAACAAAGAATAAGAAGGAAGAACTGGAGCAGAATAAAAAAATCCTTGCAAGTGTTGGAAGTAGAAAGAATATTTCATTTGGCCTAATCACATATTTTGATATCGAGTACTTTAAGATTTGAAGTTTCAGTAACTAAAAAATAATAGTTAAATGTTTCGAATTTCAAAATTGTAAAAATTCTGAGTTAATATTGAAAAAATATCGTTTAAATCTGAGATGAAGGAGCAAACAAATTTTCGGCAACATTTCTTTAATATTTTTGAAATGAAATATAAAAACAAAGGAAATAAAAATGAAAATTTTCAATCTAGAAAGGTTGTGATCCATTGTGTGAAGCTGCAACTCGTAGTGGAGAGCGACGTCTTATGCCGAGGCTACCTTTCGTAGACTTTTATCATGGTGAATGGTGCTATCAAAATTTTATTTCATGACTGGTTATATAAAAATTTTCCATGACAGAGCTGATAAGATTTGGCATTGAACAAGGGCATTGCAGAAATAGTAGCCCATAGCAATATGCCAAATATAAATATATATATATAATATATATAATAAATTTTTTTATATATACTATAGATATGATATGAATATATATATAATATAATATATATATATATATATATAAATAATTATAATATAAATATAATATATAATTAATATTATTAATAAAATATATGATATATATATAATATATATATATATATATAAGTATATATATATATATATATATAACATATATATATATATAATAACTATAATATAATTATATATATATAATATATATAAGTAATATATATATATATATAATATATATAGTATAATATATATAACTTATAATAGAAGCCTTTAGAGAAACGAAATTAATAGAAGAGCGGTATTATCTAAGAAGATCTTTCTATAAATATAAAGCGCACAATGTTTCGTTTTCTTGTTCGGGAAACCTAATCAGTGCAGTTCTTGGTTAAGACTAAAGTTAAATTAAATATAAAAAAAAATTTGAAAATGGCTTTACATTTTGTTAAAAGATTTTAGAAATTAGTGGAGTTTCATAATGTGTTAAGTGTGATTAATATCGAATCGGCTTTTGTCTATGTAATTTGGGTTAAGGATGCAGTAGGATCAAAATTTTCTCTTTAAATCTTGAACGTATGAAGGAGTCATGTTGTTAATGTTTATAGTGTGGTTATGTGTGGAAAGATGTAATTAGGGGCAAGATATTGATTTGTCATCTGGAAGGTCATGGTTTGTGTTGTACAGTCTAACGCTAAAATCATGATGTCGCCGATGTTAGTAGAGTTCAATAAAGCAAGGAATTTTATAAACACATCGGGGTATGGGGGTTGATTTATGTTAGGAATAAAGAAATCCGAGAGATCTTTTTCTCTGAAGAGGAAGATGAAATTATGGGTAAGATGTTTGTAATTGTTAAGGAGAATGGTGTAGGATGGTAAGCAGGATAGTTTTTAGAAGTGGTTGTGAGTGGTGCGGTTGATAGAAGATTGTTTTTGCTCGTTAAGTGTCGTTGAATATGAAGTGGATGGAAAGTTTGTTAAAAAAGAGAAAGGATCACATTCGGAGTGTAGGAAGAGGAGAGCATATCTTAAGCACTGAGAAAAGGAATAAAGTGTTCTTGATTTTTGTGTGGTTGAATAGACGAAACAAATGTAATGTAAGTTTGTGAAGTAGGTTTACGGTAACAGGAATGAGGATAGTAGATTATTGACCAGGTTGTAGAACGTCAGGAATGGTAGGGAATTTTCTGAAGTTGCAATGGTGATATGTTAGGGTAATAGTTTGGAGGAACGAGGAATGGATGTGGTTCGATATGGAGAAATGGAGCAAAAATATCATCTAGTAGTCTGTAAACAAGTAACATAGTCTGATGGTAGGAAATATTAACCCACATAACATTCTCGATTTAGGTGACTGTAGGGTCACCCTAGAGGGGGTTTAGCCCCTTCAGCGCCAAGACAAATCGTGCCGAAAATATGTTGAGGCTTAGACGTATCGGCTAAAATTTGGATGTGAGGTATATATGACGTAACCTCGTGGAGCGAGATGTCTCTTCTCTGCGTCCCCGTAAGGGGAGCTGCCCCAAATTAAAATAATCTAGAAGACGAAATTTGAGAAGGATTGGATTCCGAGTCGGAACGAAGTTGAGTCGGATTCACGTCAAGTCAGTGGACCCCCCTCCCGGAGGGGCATCTCATTGATCAAAAAAGAAGAAGAACTGCTGGAATGCAAAACAGAGGAAGAAGAAGAAAGGAAGGAGGGGAAAGGAGGAAGGAGGAAGGAAGAAGATACAGGAAGGGAGGATTAGGAAGATAGAGGAGTTATCTGGCACGGGCTGGAGCCCGGTGCGGTGCTAGTTAATAAACATTCGTATAAAAAAAGTTTTGGTGTCTTTATATACTGTATATTGTAGATTTCGAAAATACTGGTTTCAGAAATGATCAAGACAAAAAGAAAAAAAATAAATAGAATAAATAAATACAATGGATAAATAAAAATTCATACTTTTATATGTGTATAACTTAAAATTGAACCTACACTACATACATAGTGTATAAATTAAACTGTGAACCAAACCCCATCCCACCTTCCATGATCTATTGTCTATTGATGCTATTGATCTATTGATCTATGATTCAGGTCATATTTTTTCACAAAATTGTCACGTTTTACATAACCTAAATCAGTAACGAGTAATCAAAAACACCATCATGCCCACCGCCGCTGTTCAACATGATCTATTGATCGTATCTGATTTATTGTTCATGTACCATTTCGAGTATATTTTGGATAAACATAAATAAAATCAAGTTCTTTATACGAATGAATAGGCTAACGTAACAAAGTTCCACATTTAACAGCCTAATTATCACACTGAACAATGAATATATCAGAACGAAACGAAATCTGACACATCTAAACAGAGTAGAACTGTTTCCGAGTCCACACTTAACAACACAAGTAACTAACATAGCATGCGAAGACGTACTATCACACTGCAGCAGTCCTGACTAACAATGTAATTTAGCATAACATGGTAATATTCACAAAAATACCAAACCTTGTGTAATTAGATACAGAGCAGAGAAAGATGCTAACGAACAAATTTTCACATTAATCCGTAAAGCCCAACATAACACTACGGAAACTAAGAAATTAATTAGCATACAAAACCTAACACACCTTAAGCAAAATAAACTGCTAATTAACAGAAGGTCCAAACTTATCAACATAAAAGTAACTAACAAGGCATATAAAAAAACATAATACCATATAAGTAACCACAAAAATGCTGTGATAATGTATTTTACATAAATTACGTATATTAACAAAAAATTGTATCATAACCTTACCTAACCATAAATAAACTAACCGGTAAGACAAACAACCTAAAGTTTTACCCTCTGTAAAACTAAACTATAAAACAAGCATACTTAACACACGACAACCAGACGAATAAACAGCTATCATTAACAACTTAGTCAAGATCTATTGATGTATTGATTTTCATGTCACATTTCGAGTACATTTTGGAATTTAACATAACATAATATAATCAGAATCCTTTATTAAACACTGAGCAAGCGAAGAGGTATGCTAATTGCATAGAAGTTACATATTAATGTAATGCTTAGACTACTTATGCAGGTCTATAGATAGTAATGTGTAACATGACAACAAACCTAATAGAGAACCTTAAACACGATATATAACGTTTAAAATTAACACAAAGTTAGCTTCTCAATAACAAGTAGTAAAATAACTAAAAGATGATCAAGAGTAAACTAGTGCACACTTTGCAACTCAATTCGATACTATAATTAATGTAATAATATGTAACAGAAGCAAGTAACAAAATTTATCAAACAATGGTTAATTATCATACTGATCAACGAAAATTCCTTAATGTCTAGTAAATAAAATGTTGTTATCTATAATTCTGTATATAAATGAAATTGTAGTAATACAGGTGAATTAAAAATAAAGCGTAGCGATCGGATTTTTTTCATTTACTCCAATTGATAACAAAGAGCCATAACATTTTAAATTAGGGAATCGAAACAGAAAAGATAGGAACAAATTTTCTGAATGTCTAGTAAATAAAATAATACTATTCATATATCTGTATCTTAATTTAGTTGTAGTATTAACAAGTTGATATAAAAATTTAAAGCTAGCGATCGATTTTATTTATGTTATATACACAGATACAAAGATGCCAGTAACTTTTAAACTTGAGTTCATGCCAACAGAAAAAGATTTAGGGAAAAGTTCCATACTGTCTTGTCAAAAAAAATTTGCTAACCATATATCTGTATGATAATTGAAATTGTAGTATTTACAAGTTGAATTAAAAATTTAAAGCTAGCGATCGATTTTTTATGTTATATACACAGATGCAAAGATGCCATTATCTTTTAAACTTTAGCTCATGCTAACAGAAATAGATTTTGTGAAACTTTCCATAATGTCTATTGAATAAAATGGTGCTATCCATATATCTGTATGATGACTAAAATTGTAGTATTTACAAGTTAAATTAAAAATGTAAAGCTAGCTGTCGATTTTTTATGTTATATACACAGATACAAAGATGCCAGTAACTTTTAAACTTGAGCTTATGCCATCAGAAAAATATTTAAGGAAAAATTCCTTAATGTCTATTGAATTAAATGGTTCTATTTATAAATCTGTTTCATAAATGAAATTGTAGTATATACAAGTTGAATTAAAAGTTTAAAGCTAGCGATCGATTTTTTATGTCATATACACAGATAAAAAGATGCCAGTAACTTTTACACTTGAGCCCATGCCAACAAAAAAAGACTTAGGGGAAAATACCATAATGTCTAGTTAATAAAATGGTGCTATTCATATTTCTGTATCACAATTGAAATTGTAGTATTTACAAGTTGAATTAAAAATGTAAAGCTAGCGATCGATTTTTTATGTTAAATACACAGATAAAAAGATGCCAGTAAATTTTTAAACTT
>JABUQX010002656.1:57500-74147 GCA_015478945.1 Trachelipus rathkii | reverse complement strand
TACGAATATGTCGAAAGAGTTTAAAACTGTAAATTATAGAAGCTAACTATACAATTTTCTTTTAAGAGTAATTTGGCAAGAACAAAAATGAGTTCCAAAAAATTAAGCAGAGTAAAATTCAGCTGTTTTTAATGCTAATGCGCGTCCTTAAGCGGAAGAAAAAAAAATAGCAGCTGACAATTTCATACATACTATAATAGCATTACTCTACAAAAAAAAAAAAAAAATTAGACATCTGGACCAAAACATATGTTGAACTCACTTCCACTTTCCTTCTTTGTACACAACGACGAACGACGAGAGCAAAAGTTGCCTTTCCATTATTTGCTCTCGTATGAAAAAGGAAGAAATGAAAGAGAAAAGATCAAACATTTCCACCTGAACCAAACGCAATACAACATACATACCATTTTGTCTTCTTCATTTACCTCCTTTCTTCACACCACACATACTCTCGTAATACGTTCATCCTCAATTTTATCAATTTTTTTCACAACTAGCATGCCCCTAAGATTGTCCATTCGAAACGACATTGAACTTTAGATCTTATATCTTCTTATTCCCACACCATAGTTCTCACTACTATAACAATTAACACAGGTGGCACATACCCTCATGCAAGACTCTAGGCACTCAAGACTTAGTCCCTCTTACATGCACTCACCGATTTAATAGCACCAGCCACCTCCTGCCATTCACAACTTTCCTATACACTCTCCATCATCTTTTCCCTTTCATTCCAACATATATTCCAAAACTATTAAACATAAGACACTTGTTCCAGCGTGCTTACCAGCTTAATCATTAACTTCAGTCTACTTCGAGGACTGCCTCATTTCACAGCCATAACCTTACTCTAATGCTACAGTTTGAGTCATTCACAAACCCCTCCTTTATCAGCACCCTGTCCTAAATCTCTCTACCTAATCCTACTCAAACATACAACATCCTAGATTCGCCACATCAAAATCCAAACTTCGCATATAATAGGTAGTGGCAACCCGGTCCACTAATCTTCATTCTCCATCAATTCTAGACAGATAACACCAATTTCCTGACACGCCCACCTCTAATTCTTTCATAATCCTATCATCTAATAATAACAAATTAATAACCAAGGAGACATAACACAACCTACTCAACTCGACCTATTAATATTCAAACCAAATCACTTTGACATCCATTCTATTCTAAAACAAGCCTCACTCATCATTCATGGACATACTTTTGAATTCCATCCAGAAGCTACCACCCAACACCATATAATCACTCACACCTGCATACGAGCTCCCTATTAACTATTCTATATAGCCTGTTTGCAGTGAATTTCATAAACTAAATAAATTTATTTTTCTCTTCTCTCTCATTTCGTCAATCATTTGTTTCAATGTAAAGATTTTGATCCACACATCCCTCTACCATCCTAAACGCACCTTGGTTCTTCACCTAATCAGCTCCTTCAGTCACTGTCGCCGCACTCTTTCGATCACCAAAAATACCGTAGTATATATCTTCCCTACAGTACACTCACTAAACTTATTCCCTATAATTTCTAGTTCCTTTTATCTCCCTTTACCCTTTCATAAGGGTACTATTACTGCTCTCCTCCAATCCCTCTGAACTATACCCTAAATAAACGCTTATTTACACAACTTCCAGATCCACTCACCATCTCGCCTATCTATCTATCAATTCACCAGTAATTTATCTATACCTGCAGATTTACACTTCTTCAACTTTTCTCACTCTACCCATACCTCCTCCTTGCTAATGAAATCATCATCCCCAATACCTATTCCTTCTTGGCACCATCAAACCACCACACATTCACTATCACCCCCTTCATTACTGCCAATATTATGCAGAATTTCGAAGTGTTCCACCCCCCACACTCTCATCATATCAATTTCATCAGTCACAAAGCACCATCCTCTATTTATTATTCTAAGCAGGTTCCCTTTATTCTCATTCTCTTAACCTTTCGCGCTTCCTTCCAGAAGAGCTTATTAATTCCCCTTTTAAGTCCCCTCATCACCTCCTTCCAAACCTGTTCTTTACCTTTCTTCTTTTCTCCTGACGGTAATGCACCTTTTAAGTATTTCTTTTTTCTCTTTATATAATTCCAAGCATTCTTCTTTTTGAAACGTTCATCATTTCTTTATGTAACATTCCAATCACCGCTCTTTTTTACTCTTAACGCGCTTGCATCACTGTCTTCGATACTATCCACTCACGTTAACATTCTTACTTCCTATACTTTAGGACATCCACATACTTCATTTGGCACTGGGCTAACAATGTACCTTGCCTTCATTGCTCACCAGAGTTTGTTCAGTTTTCAACTTGTTCAAAATCAACGGATTTTCTTTCCATCGCTCTCACCTACTTATCCTTATCTAACCTGTTCACTTGACTCTCCCTCTTAATTTTACCCTCTTCCTTCCGTATACCTTCCTCTCCATCCAAGCCCTGCTGCACTGTAACTTTAATTTTACATATAACAAATAATGATCCCGATAATCCCGATTCCTGAAATACCTCACTGATTTACACATCCACCACCTTTTCTTCTTTCTTTCTTTTCTTTATCCTCCTTTTTATTTCCAAGATTGGAGTAAGGGGCGTAGCATGCATCGAAAAGAAAAGCAGTAAGAAGAAATATGACAAAATCGAAAAAACGCCCAGCCTTACCTGCCTCCCTCTGTATCCATTAATTAGTGAGAATCTCGCGGCAGTCAAAAAAGAAATCCTCCTAGAGCTTCATGGGACAGCGAAGGACCCTCACTTATGGCATCTCGTCAATTAAGGGTTCATCCCTTTGGCCCAGGTGGGCCAAAACATACCTACTCACAAACCTCGCGCATTACGCGCTGTTATACACCTTTATTTCTCGCCTCTACCAACCTCACATTTCGCTTCATTCATAACATTGCGTTACTGACCAATCGCCACTTTTCTTGCGGTTTCTCCCTAGCCAGTTAGTTCCCACGACACACACTCGCCACAATAACTCTCCCTTAACCAACCGACTACCATTTATTCTTTTCCACATACCAAACCATCTCAACATACTCTTCATTTATTCTCTCTCATTATAGAGTACCTCCTTTCTTTCACAGCCACACAACTCTCTATACGTTCCTTTCATCATTTTACATGCATTCTTCTACACCCTAGTCACACACTTAAGAATTGTCCATATGCTGGACACATATGAACTTTAAATTATACTTCTTATTACAGACATAGTCTCAGAATACAACTTTATAGCAGTTAATCACAGGTTACTGAACATAGCCCTCATGAAGACCCTAGCCACTTAAGAACTTAGTCCTTTTACACTCAGCCAAAGATTTTAATTGCACCAGCCACCTTCCTGCCATTCACAATATAGTGAGGGTCCATCTCGGTCCCATGAAGCTCTAGAGTGGATTTTTTGACTGCGACGAGTTCTCACTAATTAATGGCTGGGCTTTCTTTCGACTTTTGTCATTTCTCTCGCTTTTCCTTTTCCGAGCATGCTAACGCCACCTTACTCCCATCTTGGGAAATAAAAAATAAAAAGGCAGAATAAAATATATTATTCGCTTCTAAAATAACAAAATTTAAGAATTTATAAGTTACCATCTGTTAATGATTTTTTTATTTATTTCAATTGAATCGATCTTTCAATGTCAAAATGGATATATTAGAGCTGAACCCACAATAACTACTTTATTTATTATATGAAGTTATAAACGACTTTTTCTTCTGAGCAAACCCTTTGCCCGTCTGACTTATCCCATTTTTGTGTGATCTGAGCTTCTTGCCAGGCCGCCTTGACATGTTTGGTAGACTGTCCATGTTGAATTTTGATCTATCAAAAAAGAAAAATATACAATTTAAATAACTTCTAAATATATATAATTTATATATATATATATATATATATATTATCTATATATCTATATGAATATATATATATATATATATATTAATAATATATAATATATATCTATTATGATATACTTATATATATATATATATATATAAGTATGTTCGATTTTCTGTGTCCGCTGCGTTTACCGTTTCCCTGCATAGGGAATAACCGGCACTTACATAAGTATTTATATATATATAATATAATATATATACTATAATTATATATATATATATATATATTATATATATATATATATAATATATACTATTATATATATATATATATTATATATAATAGCTTTTTGCTTTTTTCACCCCTGACCACCCCATCTTCAGGGCTCCCATACCGCATCAGATACCTACCGTCGCCGCAACATGGTCTCGCCTGGAAATAATCATAGATTCATCCAGGGCAAGAAATGTTCCAGATTGCTATGGGTAGAGAGTTAGATTGACAGGCGAGTGTGATGTGTGTTTCGGGACCTGGTTAGAATTTGGACAGATATTTGTATTGGTTATGATTTGAGCGTGTATTGGTTTGTTGAGTTGAATCTTTTTGGTAATTATTGTAAAGTAGGTGGTGGACATCTCTAGTTTGCCAAGGAGACTGGCTGTTTCTTGAAAAGGAGAGTTGACATTCTGTGCTATTTCTGGTGGATGTTTGTTTAAAATGTTTTTTGGTGGTCTGCCCTTAAGGTAGGGAAAAAAAAAAAAAAAGGGTAAAATGAAATTAAGTTTACAGATCTGAGGGGACTTACAAGGCAATAGTAAGCTCTTCTGGAAGGAAACGCGAAAGGTTAAGAATGAGAATAATGGTAATCCTGCTTAAATAATGATTGGGATGAGTGTTACGCGCAATCTGATGAATGGATGTTTGGTAATTTTTATTCAAGTTTATAATTTAGAAATTTCTTGCTTTTCTTCTGTCATTTCAGGGAGACTGCAGTTGCTGATGAGAAATGAACCAAATAAAAACAGGTAGAAAGGAATATTCTTCCTTCCTATCGTCTCCCACCCAGTTTACATTTGCATTTAACTTCATGCACTGGCTATGTAGGGAATGGTACTAGCATTAGTGAAAGGGAACTGGGCTGGTATAAAAAAAAAAATAAATTTAAGTATTATATATCCCAATTTATGTACATATATATATCTATAGTATATTATTATATATATCATATATATATACTATATAATATATAATTAATAATATAGTATATATAATATATATAGTAATATTATATATATATATATATTAGTAATAAGTATATATATTATATATATTATCATTATATATATATTAATATATATATATATATTTATAATATAATATATTATATATTATATATATATATATATGTATATATATATATATATATCTATATATATTTATAATTTATATACTATATATGCATATATTATATAATTATATATATGATATATATTATATATATAATATATATATATATATAGTATATATATATATATTATATAGTATATATAATATATATATAATAATATATTATATAGGGTGATATTCAAATAAACCTCTGGGCGACAAACTGGGGGGCTGAATAGCGCAAACGATATAGAACATTTACTTGTTAATAACCTGTGTTGTATACGCCTTCGTTTCAAAGTTATCGGACGACTGAAGCGTATCACTAGTTTAGTGTTGTGACGCGTCGCGAAATGTAGTTACCTTCAATTTTAATGTGTTTGTGAGTGGCGTACATGTGTGTACGTTTAACGTCCTTCAGAAAGCACGTGGCAATACCTTTAAAACGCTTGCCCATTCATCCGTTGATTTCAGCTTACGCAGGGTACGGCATCATACGAAATGGATCACTACCTCTTCCCGATTAACCCGATCCATGGATAATCGTGTTACAGTGCGGCGAACGGAAATGAACGAAGAGCGCCTACCTTAATGTACGCGGGAAGCAAAAACGTTTTTTTTTTTTCCCCCCACAATAAAACTATTAATAACCCTCCACCGTACACAATGTTTTGCGTCGCTTCATCAGTGCCTTCGAGATATGGGACCCTTCGTCCCCGTGCAATTGGTGAAGACTCTGCATAAATACGAGGACTTCTGCGTTTGAAGAGGTGCGAGAGAGTCTAGCGCAAGTTGACCTCTAGTCATACTAGCACACGCGTCCAATTTGCCGCATTCACGCCATGTGTGATTTCAAAATAGTACTGTGGTCGGGAACTCGGCAAGAGAAAAGTACTTTCACATGCATACCTACCGATGTATATTATACAGAAAGTACATATAACGGACTTTCTATACTGGGCATAATTATATAATATTCTAATATATATTATAATATATTATTCCCTCCCACAGTTTGGGGGGTATTCGGCACTAGGGTTTAAAACAAATTCCAAAAAAAACACGTGTCAGTGGAACGGGGGGGTCATGCTATCTAAGGTCGACTGTGCATGCTAAATTTTCAAGTTGGAACGCCCCGCAATCTACAACAACCCTCCCTGAAAATTATAAAAATAAATAAAATCTTTCTTTTTAAATAACCAGAGGCTGGTAAACGAAGTTAAGACTATTCGTATCATATACAGACATTTACATACCGCCAATCAAGCATATCACCACCAATCACCTTCACAAACACCTATCCCCAAATTAAGGCAAATTGAAAAAGAAAAAAATATCGCAATTTTTTTTCACCCTTATTTAATTTTAGACTATATATATATATAGTAATATATATATTATATATATAATAATAACTATATAATATATATATATATAATCTAAATAATATAGTATATTATTATACTATATAAATATATATTAATATATAATATATATATATATATATATATATATATAAATATTATATATATATATATATATAATAATATATTATAAATATATATAGTTTCTTCGGCATTCTTCTTATATTAATATACATTATATATATATATTATATATATAATATATATATATATATATATATATATATATCTACAGTATATATATATATATATATAGTATATCTTATAAATATATATATATATATATTATAATATATATTAATATATATATAATTATATATAATATAATATATATATATTAATAATAATTAATATATTAATAATTATAAATAGATTTAAATAAATATAAAGAAAATTATTAAAACAAATTTCAAAACTAAGGCAAAAAAAGAGTGAGCTTCTAACATTGTACTTTTTTTTTTATCTCATTATAAATAGTTAAGAAGTGTTTTTTTGCTGTGGAATTCTAAGTTTCTTTTTCTGGACGTATATACTTCAAAATATACTCATCTGTTTTCAATCCAATTCTACTTGTGACGCTTGTGTACTACATTACGAATGCTCTACACCCGGCTGTGGCATGAAACCAAACAGTCGTCATTAGCTTATTTTTACATTGTTTATTTCGTCTAATTGCTATAATCCTTAAATGGTAGCTGGGTGACTTTCCTTTTCCATAATTAAATTTAATAATCACCGCTGCATTAACGTTTAGTGTATCTCTTTCTCTTACTGAATAATACGTTGAACACCTAAACTCTTATATTTCTTGTGTCGCTAACTTGCATGCATTCTCACATGAGCAAGTACGAGTTGTTTTTAGTAACGTCCCATAATCAACTGCATGTTTGTCTACTAGGTCATCAGTACCAAAAATAACGTACATCTCTTCTTTGATGTGCTTTTTATCAAACCACCCTGGTGCTATAATATTTCGTTATAATAATATTAGATTTGAAATAGCTTGCTGAAGTTTTGTGGATACGTAATATACCGTAAGACCTGTTTGATTTTGTTAGCCCTGCCTGACATTAACGAAGGGTGTGGAGATTCTTGGCTAATGATGGCGATATATTCCTTTATTTTGATAAAACATTCATAGAAATATTTTGGCAATGCTAATTTTGCTTAACATCCCTTTGGCGATCTTTCAAGGTGCGCTTACAAGTTCACTCAACTACTCCCACCCCCCGCCCCCTCCCCCCCCCGCCCCCCCTCCCCTCCATCCCCCGCCTTCTCCCCCCCCCCAAGGGGGGCCCCGCCCTTCCCCCCCCCCCCCCCCTGTTTAATTTGTTTAATTCCACCCATCCTTCTTTGGTTATCTTGCTCTGGGCGCTGTCTGATCTCGTCTTAGAGTCAAATTCTTTTATGGGTTAATTGGCGCTGGCGTGTTAGGTTTATGGATTGTGTTTTCTTGGGTCTAGCTGTATCTTTGTGCTCTCAAAAAAAATGGGGGTGTTCGTGTTTTGTGCTTTGAGTCTGTTACTTTAAGTTTGGGCACCCCCCCCCGCCCGCCCCCCCCCCCCTCTCCCTGCTCCCTCCCCACCCGCTTTTGGGGCACGGTAATTAGATTTCGGGGTTTTATTTGTCTTGTTATCTGTTTCTGTTTGTTTTCTTCATTCATTTGCCATCGAATATGTCTCGAATGCAGTTCATTTTGGCATGTAGAAAAATTAACCACGTTCGGTCTTTTCCATATATATTTCATAATTCCAAAACTCCACAACTCTTCAATTTAACTGAGTCCCTCGCAAGAATACTTTAAGGGAAGATCTCGCTATTAATAATAAGACAATTGTATCATCATACCATGAGTGCACGTGCAAGCAATTTACCACCATTATAACAAAAACCACTATTTTATTGATACGTCGCGTCGTTTGAGCAAACAAAGTGATTGGCTTTAGCCTAGATTATGAGACACTGCTCTCTATTTACTGGTCAGCGTGGTCGTTGTCTGTTGGTATCGCAATTAATATTTGAGGAGTCGTGTAACTTGATTCGAGTAGTGAACCTGTTGGTCTACTGAAGACCGGGGAAATAATTGAAAGTAAATTGATTAGAAAATTTATAACTTTCATTTTATTTGTCAGATAAATTGTCGTTATAAAGCAGCCATAATAATGAAGGGGTACTACAGAGTTCAGATTCACCAAAGAGAAACGGAGCAATAGTATTAACTACAGTCTTCTGTGTGTTGTATCTAAAAAGGGAAATGAAACCAATATTCTTTAATCAAAATCTCAAACAACTTCTAGAAGCCCTGTCAACGAAGTAGTATAGTTCGATACAAAAAGTCAATGTCATACAAAGTACTTTTGATTAGACGAATTCTGAAGAAAAAAAATAGTCGTTGGTATTTATCTTTGTTATAACGTCTCACAAGGTGCAACTAGCAAGATTGGAAGCCATATATGAAAAGAGACAAGAAGCATTGACATCATAAATGAACCTTCTGCAAGTAACACACGAACACATTCACAAGATCATCGTGAAAGACAGAATTTTTTTTTTTTTTTTCTGTAACAAATCATACTCCAAGAACCCAATTTTCACAGTTCCAACATAACGCCGAGGGGTACGGGCCTGTATAGACAAAATCGTGAAAAACCCTTATAATTGATGTGATATAATATATTATATATTAATTTAAATATTATATTATATATATATATATATTATTATATATAATAAGATATATATATATATAATATATTATATATAGATATTTATTTATCTATTATTGATGCAGTAAACAGTCGCATCGCATGCCCGCATCGCGAGCATCGCCATTATTTAAGATTCGCATCCGCATCCGCATTTCCGGAACATCCGCACCTAAATTGGCAATGTTTATCGTTCCGATTTGATAAAGAATTTAAATAAAAATACTTAAGATGAATCTGAAAATGGAAATGCAAACTGGAAATGAGTTGAAGGCAATTCAAAAACGGCTTGATTATTCCATATTCTACTTTTATCAAGTCACTTGCTGAAAGCACTTCATATGATGGAAGAATAGTATGCTCAAATACCTTTGCTTGTACCCATTCGTGTTCCAAAGTAACATCTTACTCTGTGAAATACATCATATCACACTGGGCAAATTACGCTATTGAAACCATTGAAAAGAATACAAAATAACATCAGCGTCTCCACACTTTGTCTCCGATGTATGGCCATTAATCTCAATGCTAGGAAGCCATTTTGAACCATCTTTCAAATGAAAATGATGAAGAATGAAAAATAAAAGAAGAAGATGTAATAAAACTAGGCTAGAAAAACGCTTTGTTTTCTGTGAAATGATACCTCATACATTGCATACTTACTTAGATCCCGTATAAGGCAAGTATTTGTAACACAATTAAAATAAATCGTCAATTGGGTTGGCAGTTGACATATTCCTATTAAGGAAAAACGAAATCTACAACCCACACTCTCAACAATAAATCAATAAAGTTCACTGAAGAATTTTCTAAGTCTCGTAATGATTGAGAACACATGCATACCAAATGCAGTGCAAACATTGAAAACTTCATCCAGAAAAACGATAGATAATCAAATAATGGTCAATCAGTTGGTGAAAATTAAGCAATATTTTTACCCACGCTAAGTAACACCTGCAAGGAAATACCTTTGCCGTCCACAACGTGTTTCCATAGAGAGAGTATTTTAGCAACTGTCTATATATGAATGAATAAGAGAAAGCAGTCAGCCAAAAAGAGAAAATATTGATGTTCTCAAGCACACCTCATATTGAATTTCTACTAGTGCCTACAAGTTATAATCCATTTGTAAATCTCTTCAATAAGGGAAGGAGGTGGAAAAGAAGGTGGTGGGGCATTTAAGTGGTCCCCGTCCCGCCCCTGATAACACAATTACTATCTCGATTGGACTAAAACTCGAAATATATATATTAATATATATATATATATTATATTATATTATAATAAATATATATATTATAATATACTATATATAGTAATAATATAATTATAATATATCAAACATCCCATCCGCATCAATCCGATATTAAATCAACAATACCGCATCCCATCGGGATGCGAAAAAACTGACATCTGCTGCATCACTAATATCTATGGTATATACTATAATTGAATAAGTTCATATCTATAATATATATATATATTATATATATATATATAATCTATATAATAATATATAATATGTATATATATATATATATATATATATATATATATATATAATATATATATTAATATAATATTTATATTATACATATATACGTGTTGCGCGTGCGTTGTTGTGTGTGGTAACTGGGTCATGTGCATTGAATGCATTATTTATTAAATTACTTAAAATTTATTAATCGAACCTCTTTCTTTAAATGTGAGAAAATATGATTATTGCAAAGCACAAATAAAAAAAAGTATTGTTTATCATGTTGCATCTTTAGAACGAATGCAAATCAAGCACATCTAATATAATATATATATATTATATGAACTATATATATATATTATATAGAAATAATAAATATATATATATATAATTATTATATATTTATATATTATGATATATATAAATATATATATATATAATGGAAAATCGGTAAGAGGGAGCTCGATGTGGATGGAAAAATGGAAGTTAAATATAAAAGGGAAGTAATATATGTTTTTAAAAGCCATTCATATTTAAAGTAATAATAATAAAATATAAATAATAAATAATAATAATAATAAAATTAATATTTTTAATAAATAGTAAGTAGTTAAACAAATTAATAGTAGTTAAATAAATAAATAATAAAAAAAAACAAATAAATATAATATTTTTAACCCTTTGGTTTCCAGTTATGTAGTCGTATCACTCTAGGTCACGTTTACAGCATAGGGTTAGTGTATCTTAAGCTCACAACTTTAAAAGTTATTATTACCCATTGGCACGTGTTTTTACGATTAGAAATAAATTTTACGTATATATAATATATAGTATTATATATATATTATATATATATATATTATATATATACTAGTAATATATATATATATATCTAATAAATTAAAATATATTATATATATATATATAATAATATTATATATATATATATATTATATATATATATTTATATATACGATATATATATATATATACTACTCGTATATTATACTGGTATATGTGTATATTGATATGTGTTTAGAGATACCTTTGTAAAAAAATGATTTATTTTGATATATAATATATATATAAATATATTTATATATAATATATATATATATATAATATTTATGCTAATATGGTGTTCCATCTAAACTCCCTTCAAAATTTCACTCTGCTCATAATAAACTCGAATGTTCAATATCAACCTCATATTTGTGGAAAGATCCTTTAAATGAGGGTAAATAGTATCCAATATCTCTTACTACTCTAAAGGTGCTTCCATGACTTTTATTTGAATATTTTATAATTTCAGATAGTAATTTTCACAAGCATTCTTCTTTGGGGATTACGGGAATACGAATGCGGATAATGAGGTTGAAATGAAACTATACAATTGTACGGTTCGAGTCCTGGCGGGTGACAACTTTGAAAGATAGGTTACTTATTAATTATATTTTCCTTAACTATATTACCAAAGATAAAGATATAATGCAAGCTTCTATCGAAATTCCCCTATAAAATAACGCAATTGTAGAAGCAATCAAGGTATCGGCTTTTCATACAAAAGTCCCTGAAAACTAATCCATGGTTTTATCGATTCTGTACCCTAAGTCCTCTAGAATAATCCAGGTTTTCAGACTAATCCAAATCCTCTAGAAAATAATCCAGGGTAATCGGACTCGGTAACTCAAAGTCTTCTCTCTAAATAATATTTCATGATTTATCATCAACATTTTCAAATACTTAATACCTTTGCTAATAACTTAAACTATCTCATGGCTGCACGCACGTAATTAATTAATTAATAGAAATAAGCAACCTGCCGCAAATTTTCACAGCTACAAATATTAATACTTGTAAACTTAAGAACGATTAAAATATTGCTCTATATTTATCTTATTTTATTTTAATATTAATTTATTAAAAAATAATACTGCTTCAATCTGACTGCTGGAAAATTGTATCTCCAGTTCTGGAAAAATGTTACTTTGAGTAATTTTTAGGTCTAGGGTAATGCTATCTAGATTTCGATTAATTTTTTCCGATAATCTAAGTTTCGGATATTGTGCTACCTCAATATATAATATATATGTATATAATATAAATATATATAAATTATATATATATATTAATAATCTATATAATATATATAATTATATATATATTATAGTATATAAGATATATATATATATATTATATTGTTCGAACGTAATAAAAACTGACTTTGGCTACATTTACACAAAATATTTTACAAAAAATAAATATTGTTATTAATTACGATATATATTAGATTTAAATTTTTATTTAAACTAAAGAGTACATATTTATTTTAATTTTAAAATGTAAATTTTGCCTTGTTGGAAACGAAATTTGCCAAAAAATAATTTAAAATTATTAAATTCTATAAAAAAAAATTTAAAAATAATTTTTTAATATTATATAAATATTTCTCTTTTTTTTTTTTTTAACTAAAACGAATACATAAGCTAAAATGCACAGTATGTGCGTACATGCATGGCAATCACTCGCCTGGAACGCCTCTCTAAGTGTTCGCGTCGCGCGACCACAGTGCCGTTAGTTCTTAATGCACGCTCGCGGCACGCGGATTTAGAACGAGCTGTCTGCATGCAATTACGCAGCCTGTGGCATTAAGGCTATGTATTTCGTATTAAATATACTACTATTATAATATATATATATACTATATATATAATAATTATTATTATATATACTATATAATATAATAAAATTAATATATATATATATATACACAGCGAGGTGCGGTCGAAACCCATTTAAGCAGTTATATTATATAGTATTAAATATATAAGTATATATATTATATACATATAATAGTATATATATAGTATTTAATATATTATAGTATTATACTATATTATATATATATATATATAAAACATCGCACTTAATTATTTTTTATATTAATGTTAATGTTTCTTAATTCGATGCATGATTTCGACACATTCTTTTAAAATACATAGACATGCGGAAACTTGTATATGGGAAATATCTATTATATCGATATTCTTTTCTAAAATATGATAAACTGTAGGGTACCCCTCTAAACCTGACTATTCCGATACTTACTTTCATTGACTCAAGATCACATCGTACGAACATTTACCCATAACACTTACTAGTCAATACACATACGAACATTTACGCATAATACCTATATACTAGTCAAGTTTAAAACACACTTTCTTCTTCTACTACTACTACTACTACTACTACTACTACTACTACTACTACTACTACTACTACTACTACTACTACTCCACTTATTCTTGAATTACACGCTTTCAAACATCACATTTTGGAACACTTCGCGCTGCTGACTCAGTTATCCTTCTCTATAATGGGTTTCATGAACACCTTTATTATATCTATTTCCCACCAAATGTCACATAAAAGTAAATTAAGTTCAAATTGTGCAAACAATGCTCATGCGAATTTATTAAACATTTAAACAAAATATTTTGCCAAAAAAATGTGTATCACGAAAAGGTAATTAAGCTCTCTCATAGACCTCGTTTATGGATAAATATTTCCGAGATATAGCAAGTAAAGAAAATATCTCTCTAGAATTTGCAAGTAAAGGTAAATATACTCTGCATTTAGCAAGTAAAAACAAGCATTCTATGGATTTAGAATGTAAAGAAAAACATTCGATACATTTAGCAAGAAAATAAAACCATACTCTAGGCTTAACGGGTAGATATTCTTAAGATATAGCAGGCAAATATAAAAATACTCAAGATTGAGCAGGTAAATATAAAAATTCTCTAGATTCAACAAGTAGAGATATATATTCTCTAGGTTTAGTAAGTATAGATAAACATTCTCTAAATTTATCAAGTAAAGATTAACATTCTTTAGATTCAGGAAGTAACATAAATATTTCAAAGATTTAGCAAATATAGATAAATATTCTATAGATTTAGGTAGTAAAAAGAAACTATCTCAGATCACCAAACCTTTTGGAAGCTTCTTTAGTAACAGAAACAATATGGTCTTCCCGAGGTAGATTATGAGGAAATGAAATTTGGGGAATATTAAAGAGAGTAAAAGTTTGAAATGGTGCATTTTCGAAGATGTTAATTGTGTTGGAGGTTAAATTGAATGAATAGATGAAGTAATTGAGTTTTTGAAGAATTAAAAACAACTGTTTTCTTTGCGCCAGCGCAGTATACAAGAAAAATCTTAGTATCAACTAATTGGGTTTGCGTGGGAAGCCTTTCAATATTTAAGGATTAATGAACGGTGAAATCATCATAAGAGAAAATAAGTGGCAGAAATAAAACAGAAAAAGAGTTGGTGGGGGGGACAGGACATAGTCCTGGGGAACACCAGATAGGAAATAAGAGAGGAGAACATATACCGAGAGAGGGAAGCTCATAACTCAAAGTTTTTTGCCAACCTCTATCAAAGGCTTTATCGATGCTCAGCTCAACAGAATAATATTAACCAAATTACAGAGTTTGTGGCGACCTGAGATATGATTAGAAAAATTAGGATGTTACCAAATTTTTTGTACAGATTGAATGAGCGTTTGTTTCCAGCTGGAAGAAAACGTCGAAGATGCTATAGATAAAGACAGAATGATTTAATTTAATAAAAGGTGAAAGCTCAAAAGCATAAGCTTTAGGAACTACGGAAGGAATAGTATCAGCTGTCAGAACCCCACGCCATCTTAGAAAGAAGAAATTATATTTTTAACAGTAAGTATAAAATTAGGCATATATAAGTTAGAGAAAGGTGGAGAAGGACGAACAACACAGTAGTAATCTGTGATGGAATTAGTAGCGGAGAGTATAATCGAAGAGTTTATCCTAGCAGAAAGTAAGAAAGTTGTGGAGCCGTCGAAAGAAACAAGAGAAGTAAAAGAGTTGGAAGCAAGTTTAAGGAACACTTTTAAGAGCATTAAGATGATCAACCAGAAATATTAATGCATTTTCTACAGAGAAAAGAGTTTATAGTTTGATGGGAAATAGATTTAACACGATTTTAGGATAAAATGTAGAAGCAAGAATTTCTTGAATTTGAAGAAGATGGTTGTGTCTGAAGGAAACGTACCTGTTCCGTCCCTGAAGAAGACTTCATGAGAGAGAACAGGATATGAAAATTAGAAGATGATCGGAGGGTCCTAAAGGAGGAAAGAGTTATAACTGAAAATGAAGAAGGATTTGGAAGATCAAAAAAATGTCTAGCTTGTTGGTTTCATCTTCAAGATTGTAATGGAATGCGAATAGGGAGTTGCACCAATTGCTCAATGTTGTTATGGATAGAAAAATTGTTGGGAAATTTAATATATGTATTGCCAGAAAAAGTGAAAGTGCATTGAAATCACGCAAAACGATAAGTTCAGAGAAGGAAAAAGAAGAGAAAGAATGCGCTATATTTTAGTGCTTCAACAGTCGAAATATTTGGGATAGTCTGTAGAGTTAGGAAACAAATATTAAGCACATAAAAATCTAGTCCTACGATAGCTAGAGAACCTAAGAAATAAGATAGAAAATTTTCGAAAGTGCAAATTAGGGAAAAAATATCAAGCATCTCACTGGTCACATAATCACAAGAACCGCATTGGCTGAAAATTGAGAAAATTAATATTAAAAGAGATCATAGTATTATATTTTGACTACGGGCTCAGGCATCTAAATTTTTGTTAAGAACACGTGGCGAGGTTCAGAAGAGGAGAAGTTGTAATAAACAAAGTTAAGATCATTAAACAGTATTATATTTTCATAAAAAATCACT
>JABUQX010002656.1:42500-47500 GCA_015478945.1 Trachelipus rathkii | reverse complement strand
TGCATGATGCGCGAGTGGTGCCGTGTGAAAAAAATTATTAACATTTTAAGTGTTTTAGTAGCTGCCGGAGGAAAAAGTTAAATGAAATGTTGAATAAGATATATGTTGTCATACTCCATGAGAGGGTTGTCCCAGCCCCGGAATTTTCCGCACCGCACCACACAGCACCGCACAGAACAACACCTCTAAGTTTTAATGCGCACCTCACCTCACTGTACAGGGACAATGAAACCGCGTACCGCAAAGCACCGGTTCTTCAGCCAACCCTACCGTAGAATAATTATTGCACTGTCTGACTAAGGCTAGCCGTACTCTAGTATCTTTCGTGTAAGAAACTTGTCTAGAGTATCAAAAATAGAAAAAGAGTGATTTCATTTTAAATATTTACATATTCCGTATTAAAAATAAAATAAAAATTGAAAAAAAATTAAAATAAAAATCTAAAATAAAAAAAGGCGACTAAAAAGTTTTGCTACTCCTCAAATTTAATTTTTAATTTTTTTTTTTTTTTTTTTTTTAATTTTTGATAATCAGAGCAGTTGTGGATGGAAATTAATACAAAATTGTAGCTTTTGTACGGCGAGTAAAAATCAAATGTAAGTAACTTATTATTTCAAAAACATTATTTAATTACCAATAAAATGTAATTTAATAATGATAATTAATATCTTTTATAAAGATCGATTTTATTAAGATCAATATATATAAATTTTAAGTCATAGAATAACTTTTGATTCTCTCTCTCCCCTCTCCGCTCGCTCACTCCCCCTCTCTCTGCTCATCATCTCTCCATGCATCTTTCTCTCCTCTGCTCTGCTCTTCTCTCTTCTCTACCATATCAGCCTGATAGCAAAGGTGGCCGACCCTTCGCTAGCTCTACCACTCAGACAACAACCATCTCCTCTCTCTCTCTCTCTCTCCTCACTCTCTCTCGTTCTTCTCTCTCTCTCTCTCCCTCCTCTCTCTCTCTCTCTCCTCTCTCTCGTCAAATAAAACTGAATAATTTTATATGCGAGTACATACCGCAAAATGAGGTATCAAACTTAATTATTATTTCATTAATGCAAACAAGAATACTTGAAACAGAACTAATGAATTACACTAACGAATCGTATATAATATAATATATATATTACTATTATAGTATATTTAGATATATATAGTGATATATATATATATATATATATATATATATATATATTATCAATATATATATTTTTATAGACAATCAAAATAAAGGTACTTTTATAATTATATTTATGCCTATTAAATCAGGAAAAATTATTGAGAAGAGATAAGAAAACACACCAAATTCATTTTAGCAGGACGTTTCGTAGACGTTAATGTTCATTTTCCAATGCTAAAAATAGACATGAACAAATAAAGTTAATAATATAAATTTAACAAAATAAATTTTACTTAAAAAATATATTCAAAATAGTAGAGAAGTGCAAAAAGTGATAGAAAATTGCTTGATTTATTTTCTTTTTCTTTCTTTTTTTGTCTTTCTTTATTTACTCTCTCCATTTGCTTCTTTCTTTTTATTTATTGTCTTTTTTATCCCTTTACCCATTAATTTTATTTTTCTGTTTTTTGTTGGTAATCTTTCATTTAATATCACTTTTTACACTTCATACTATTTTGAATTTATATAGTATCAATATTTTTTTTAAGTAATAATTATTTTCTTAAATTTAATTATTAACTGTTATTTTTGTTCATTATACTTTTTGGTATTGAAAATGTATTAACATTAAATACGAAACGTCTGCTAAAATTAATTTTCTCAATTTTCCCATTAAATAAAAAGAATTGCAATATTTTCTGTTCAGGTGAAAAATTTAATCTTAATAATTATATTTTTTATTTTATAATTTACATAATATATATATTGATTATATAAATATATATATTATATATATATATTATATAATATATATATATATATATATATATATATTATATAATATATATATACAAGTAACTTATTCGCGCGCAACCCGAGTAAGTTGTTACATGTCACCGCTCACGCGCAGCGAACATTTGGAGAGAGCGCTTCAGTGAGCGGGTCTGCCATACACCGATCACGCCCAAAGCCTGCTTGCTGCAATCTACCCGTATTTTATAGTTTCAGTTTTTTTCATTTAGCTCAATAAATAACTAATGATAAAAATAATTTATAACTACAAGATAAAATAATTTTTGAAATTAAAAAAAAAAAATTCTCAAAGTTTTCACGAGGTCGACACCATCACTTTTACCTATGAACTTTCACAAAATTTTTTAGTTTAACAGGTAAATGAAAACTTTATTTCTGATTTTTCCCTCTGATCATAAAATGCATTTCTTAGTTTAATCTATTTAGGAAAACATTTACCAATATTATATATATATATATATACTAATATTATATATATTATTATTATTATATATATATATTAATATATATAGAATATTATTATAATATAATAATATATATTATATATATTATATATATAATATATATATATATATTATATATATTAATATGGCATAATAGGGGGAAGACGGGAAGTTATGATTGGTGATAGGGGAAGGCAGGAGAGGGAGTGAATATATAGAGTTGGACAGAGGGGAAGTACTGAAACAGACGAACCAGTTAGAATATTTAGGAGTGTACAGTGGAGCTAAGAAATGGATCTGTTTCAGGAGTTTGAACCATAGAATTGGAAGGTGTTATGGGACACTTGCGTTCGTCTGTACCCTTTTGCCTCAAGGACCGTTAATATTACCGAGGGAAAGTCAAAAATTAATATATTACCAGAATTATGACAGGATGCCCATATTCAGCATATGACATGAAGCCGGGACACTACACACAAAAGCTAAAAGTAAAGTACAGCCATGCGAAATGAAAGTATTAAGATTAATATTGGGGGTGACAAGATTGGAGGGGGTGACAAGATTGGATATGAGGAGGAATGATGACGTGAGGGCAGGGTGTGGGAGTGGAGATATATGGAACTGGTGGAGACGAGGACAGTTGAGAGGGTCGACATATGAGTGAGAATGGAAGCAAAAATAGGTGTGCGAAAAGGTATTATGAGTGGCAGCCGGAGGGGAAGGAGAGGAGTGGGGAGGCCGAGAATGAGGTGGAGGGCATGGTGTTGAGAGAGCGGCTGGAGAGTATGGGGTGATGGACTAATGAAGAGGTGGAGGAGGGAAAGAGTTATGATGATCGACGGCGATTTGGAGGAGCTTCGTGCAGGACAGCTGACAGGTGCATACGCCTACAGGAGGATGGTTGGGAGAGAAGGTCGAGGAATATATATAATTATATTATATATATATATATTACTATATATATATATACTATATATATATACTAAATAATATATATATTATATATATATTATAATATATATATATATAATACTATATATATATATATATTATATATAGTATATATAATATATATATTAATTATATATATTATATTATATATATATATATATAATATATATATATATAATATAATATATATTTATAAATATATATTATATATATATATATATATATATTATTAATATATATATATATATAATATATATTATATATATATATATATATATATATATTTAGTATATATTATATATATATATATAATATATATAATATATATATAATACTATATAAATATATAGATATATATAATATATATATATATAATATATATATATATATATATATATTATATATATATATATATACGTATTATATAATTATTATATTAATATATATATATATATATATATATATATATATATATATATATATTATATATATAAGATATAGATATATATATATATATATATAATTATAATATAATATATATATTATATATATATATATATATATATAATATATAAATATAATATTTATATATAAGATATATATATATTATATCATATATAGATATATATATATATATATATTATATATATTATATATATAATATATAGATATATATATAATATATATTATATATTATATATATATATATATATATGTATTATATATATATATATATATATATTATATATATATAATATATATATATATATAGTATAGATATATATATATATATATTATATAATATAATATTTATTGTATATATATAATTATATATATATAAAAATATATTTATGATATATATATATTATAATATATATATATGATATATAATATATATATTATTTAATATATATATAATATTATTATAATAAATATATATATATATAATATATATATTATATAACATATATATATAGTATATATATTAATATAATATATATATTTATATATATATATATATATAGATATATATATATTATATATATGTGTATATATTATAGGATATATATAGTATATATATATATATATATATATATATATATATAATTTATTAATATATAATATATATATATATATAATACTATATATATAAAATATATTATATATATAAATATATTATATATCATATATATATAAATACCAATATATATAATATATATAATATATATACGATATCTATATATATCAATATATATATTAAACTAGTAACTTATATAATTATAATATAAACCAATTTATATATAATATAGACTAAAATACATATATTATTATAATACAATATTATATTTATTAATATATATAATATATATTATAATACTCACTAGTATTAATATTAATATATAGTGACATATATATATATATTATAAAATATAAGCTATATTAGAATATAATCATATATATATATATACTATATATAATATATATATAATATATATAATATTATATATATATATATAAATATATATATTACCATATACATACTATATATTATATATGATTATATATGATATACCTTCATATTTTATATATATAGATATATATATATTTATATATATATATATAATTTATATTACTATATTATATATGAATATATATTATATATATAT
>JABUQX010002656.1:0-37500 GCA_015478945.1 Trachelipus rathkii | reverse complement strand
AAAATAATTATTATTAGAAAATTAAAAAAGAAAAAAAAATAAAAATCAAAAATTTTCCGATATTATGAATTCCAAATATAGAACTATTCTCTAATAAATGTCTATACAAAATTTAATCATAAATAATATAAGTTAGAAAAACTAATTTAATTAAAATATAAATAACTAAAAAGAAATAATTTAAAAATAAAAAGAAAACATGAGTAAAAAAATAATACTATAGAAAATCTTTAGTAATAATAATCAATATAAAATAAAAATAAATATAACACAAAGTATATAATATAGTATAATGAAACTATTAATAAAAAAATAGAAAAATACATATTAATTCATGAGTTTATTAACTTTGGATGAAAAACATTAATATAAATTTAAGTTGAAGGTATAGTAAAAGAAAAGATAATAAAATTAGAATAAGCTACTAAGTCACTCATTTAGAAATCTATAGAATAACGTATATAGTGATCTTATGTTAAATCTCACAATTCAAAGTAACAAATTATGAACATAGATAAATATAGAACAGAATTCAATTAGCGTAATTACAGTAATGATAGTATTAATTATATTTAAACGTAATAATAGGTATTTATACTATACTGGCACCGCATCAATCACTCCAAGCATCACTCACCTATATATATATATAATTACAACTTACTGAATTCACTTTTCACTAAACTTCAACTATATCTCTACTAATTATCTTATCTACCACGTGCCCTGCTAATCGTTATTACCATGTGGACCTACTCTCTTCCGGCGCATTATGCTAATAGCCTTTCGTCACATTACTCATATAGATTCGAACTAGAATGTTCTGGCAATCGAAATGTGCGGATATCCGATTGCTCTCAGGTATCTCACCAAAGAGATTCTACGCATGCCTCCTGTAAACGTTTCGACACGCCATATGAGCTCATACTGCCATTGTATATCGAAGTGTTCCAGTTCCTCTCGAAATACCCGTGTACTCATCCCCACTCGTATGTACGATGACCTTCGTTCTCGTCAGAGCCCTGTTACCAAAATCATCACTGACATTGGTGATGTTATCTCCACACTCACGCTTCATATCTTATATTCTATACATCTCACTATTGTAATTTTCTCGGTGCTTAGTGAATAGGTCTTTTGTACCGATCACTGCATGATACTTAGCGATGTTGCACTGTTGTGTTCTCATTGGTGGTTACTTAAAAGACGTAGGATGTATTCACTCTGGAAATGTGTGTAATGATCATATCAGGTAAATAGTTATTCCCTGACGACAAATCTTCTATTGCTTCAAATACTAGTGACGTGCTATATTACGCGCAGCCCTAGGATACTCTAAGCAGCGCCTTAGCCGAGTGAAGTTATAAGAAATATTTTCAGAGATTAGAAAGAATGTTTGTGAGAGAGTAGAGAAGAAGTAATTCGTGTAGACCTGTTTAATATTACATAAAAAGGGTATTAGCCAATGGTAGTGAGAGAAGCCTTGTATGATTAATCGAGACTACTCTGTATTAAACCAAGACGAATGACTTCTTATTGAAAGACACCCACTTATCGTAATTTGCATGTCTAAATCAAACAATATATAAATTACCTCTCTAGAACAAATTTCTAATATGCGGGTGTAATTATTTTCTTTAAAAATCTAATAGGTTTTTGAGAGTCCAGAAATTATATACAGAGAGCTGTCGATACTAAAAACATTTCAATTCCAGTCAAAATTGCCATTCCAGGTTTAAGAGATCAAAAAATGTTTATTTATAATTATAGAAAATCTAATTTTTTTTTCATATTCTCAAGTTCTAGCTCATTCTTCGGATTTTCCTCAGTCCGGAGCCGTGAGCCGGAGCCGGAGCGAGCCGGAGCCGGAGCCGAGCCGTAGCCTGGGCTATTTTTTTTTAAGAAAAATCTTTTTTAGATGAAAAATTTATTCGCAGCATAAGATAGTGGCCTGAAACAATGCTGGTCAAATAGATACAGAATCCTTAGTCAGATCGCATACCCAGCGGATCCGGACCCGAAGTCAGAGCCGGAGTCGATTCGGCATCGCAGCGGAGTGGTATGATTTTTTTTCCGCAGAATATTTTTTAGATAGATGTTACTTAGCGTAAACTGGAGACTAATTCTGTTCAAATAGAATGGCAGAAACACTTAAGCATTCTAAGTGAGATTCGGAGACTGAAGCTAAGATAGATAGCGTGAGCCACCGGAAGTTCCAACACAGCCGAGCAAGCAGCAGAAGAGCAGATACAGGAGCCGGAGCCGGATGCCGGATCCTGGTATGAGTAAGAATTTTTTTACTGAGAGAACTTTCACTATTCTAGATGATAAATTTATATGACACAAGAAAAACCGTACATTAATATACATATTTCAATAGTATAGCAACATAACCACTAAGGTCAGAACTGGCAAGAGTGTTCTGACGTGAAAGTCGTCAACCCCTGGAGCATCTTCGAGTAGAACGAGCCAGCAGCATAGTGATAGCTTAGTCTACGTAATGATGCGCCTCAATCATTCTTAATTTAATAGAATTAAAGAAGAAACTGAAAGTTAAAATCAATACGCAGACTTCGAAATATTGTCTTAATATCATTAAGATCGAATAAAAATTATTTTCAGATTGTACACCAAAGAATCGGTACAATTTTGCCGATTCCGATTCCGATTCCTGAAAAACAGCCGATTCCGATTAATCGTCCCATCACTAATATATATATTAATATACTATAATATTTATATATATATATATTTATATATATAATAATTATAATATATATATAATATATTATATAACTTATATATATATAGTATATATATATATACATATATATATAATATTAATATATACTATTATATATATATATAATATATATATATATATTTTAATTGTTTGTAATTTTTACAAATGTAAGAAGTGTTTTTATTGTTAAAAAACACTCAAATCAATATTTCATTTACAATGGTTTTAAACTCCTAATTTATAATTGAAGTTCTCCTAAAATTTTTCCCAGTTGGTAAAAGGTTCGGGTGGGGGGAGGTGAACCTTGGGTAACTTACACTATGCAAGAGGTGATAATTGATGAGGGAGGAATGGAACTAAGGTGCGAAGAAGAAAGGATACGAAAATTACCGAAAGGTTGTTAAGTTTGACAATAACTTGCACTGGTATCCCAATAGAAGAGAAACTCAAAAAGAGATAAAAAGGAAAAAAAAATATTTCTACCTCAAAGAGATTTTCTGTATGAATAGGGATGAGGAATGGTTAAAGTGTCCTTCGGGAGACAAGGGCACTAACGCACTAAAAGGGGAAGGTGTGTCTGATAACCGAATCTTTCAGCATGCACACGGGTTTGCGGAGGTTGAATCACCAACAATCGGCAGAAGAAATAGTAGTACGGGTAAAGAACCGCGATATGGGCGCCGACGTTTTCAATATGGCGTAAAAATCCTACTGCAGCACTGTCA
The DNA here is from genome assembly GCA_015478945.1 of Trachelipus rathkii. Taxonomy (NCBI): domain Eukaryota; kingdom Metazoa; phylum Arthropoda; class Malacostraca; order Isopoda; family Trachelipodidae; genus Trachelipus; species Trachelipus rathkii. The sequence goes on along the minus strand of JABUQX010002656.1, from coordinate 34,032 downwards.
GAGTGAACTTACAAGAGTTCCAGTAGACAGTGACGGAACCTACGAATATTGAAACCTCCTTCAGTATGTTTGGCTGATAACGTTATTAACCGTGTTGAACGTACTCGCCAAACTACTGAAGAACCAGTTAAGCACGGTTAGAGAAGATGTGAAAATATATAAATAAGATTGTGCCGATAGACAAGAAGTGTCTACAATCTTAAAACATCCACTCAATTTACTGACAGAAAAGACAAATTCAATCTACGTGTAATTGTTTTCCAAGAAGATATCCCGATTAATCTGTGTAATTTGTTGTACAAGCAATATATATGTATTTTGTTGTGCCTATTGTGTACATGATTTTTATTACAAAAATCCCCCTCAATTAACAAAAAAAACGGGAAAAAAAAACAAAAAAAAAAAAAAAAAAAAAAAGAATTTGTCCAGTCGGTAAGAGAAAGAAACATTTACCTCTTTGAAAGTCGCAATAGGTATATGAATAAATAAATTTTTAAATATAAAAGGTTCAATTCATTTAATGAATGAAATGTTTGATATCATTCACGAGAAGTGACACTATCAAATAATAATAAATTCCAAATATAATCTAAGCTGATTGAGAATTAAAATCTATGTAGAAAAATACGATCAAAATCTATAAAAGGAGAAAGATTTTATGCGACATTTCGACCCTAAGCCAACCTCTAGTAATAATAATAATGATAGTAGTATAATGAATAGAATAAAACATAACAATAATTAATAATATAATAAAATTTAATAATAATAGCAATAATTAAAAGAATAATACGCAAATTTAATTAGTAATAAATATAAAATTAATAAAATTAATAATAATAATAATAAAATAATAATAATAATAATAATAATAATAATAAATATCGAAAGAATAATAATAATAATGTAATAATAATAATATAATATAATAAATAAAATGAAAATAATAATAATAATAAAAATGGTCAACAGCGCATTGATCGTAATGCTCAGAAATGTTAATGGATATTAGCCAAATTGAAGGAAAAAATTCATACTGAGATTTATATAATATATAACTATATAACCATATATATATATATATATATATTATTATAGTATATATATATAATATATTAATATATATTATAGATATATATATATATATATATATATATATATTATATATATATAGTATAATATATATATATATATATAATATATAATATATATATATATAAGTAGTAAGGAGGGCACAACTGACGGCCAAACCGGCTTCCGGAAGTTGCAACCGGAAGTTGCACATGTTGCAAGCAACATTTTGCAACATCCGGTTTTTCAAGCTTGACGTGTCAAGGTTAGGGTTTTTAAGGTCGGTGAGACCGAATTTAAGGTCTGGAAGACCGACTTCCGAGGTTCTGAGCCTGAACTCAAGGGTTTTACCCCCCAAAAGGGGGGCTTAGCCCCCCAAAGGTTTTTTTTTGGTTCCTAGAAGGTTTTAAATAATCGCAGAAGACTGAAATTTGGAGGCTGGGTAGAAGAGCCAGAGTCGGAGACGGAGTTGGAGTCGGATTCGGGTCTGCTGTTGTTGTTGTTGTTGTTGTTGTCGTTGTTGTTGCTGTTGTTGCTGTTGTTGCAGTTGTTGATGTTGTTGTTGTTGAAATGTTGTTGTTGTTGTTGTTGTTGTTGTCGTTGTTGTTGCTGTTGTTGCAGTTGTTGATGTTGTTGTTGTTGAAATGTTATTGTTGTTGAAATGTTGCTGTTGTTGTTGTTGTTGTTGTTGTTGTTGTTGTTGTTGTTGTTGTTGTCGCTGTTGTTGCTGTTGTTGCTGTTGTTGTTGTTGTTGTTGAATGTCGTTGCTTTTATGTATTTGTTTGTTTGTTGTTGTTGTTGTTGCTTTGTTGTTGTCGTTGTGTTGTTGTTGTTGTCGCTGTTGTTGCTGTTGTTGTTAAATTTATCATACTTTCAAGTTAAATGAAAATATACAACACTTTTTCAAACATCTCTAAAATATTAATGTTAATTTTACATTAACATTGTAATATTGAAAACTAAACAAAAAATATATCTCAACCTAGCCTAACTGACATACAACATACATTAACAAGGTAACTAAAATTAAAAGTTTCAACTTACCAACAGAAGTCAGCATAGCAATCTCAATCTTTACTATACTACACACAACCGCTCAAAATATTATTATTATTATTATTATTATTATTATTATTATTATTATTATTATTATTATTATTATTATTATTATTATTATTATTATTATTATTATTATTATATATAAACATAACAAAACCTAACATACCACACACGCACACACACACACACACACACACACACACACACACACACACACACACACACACACAACACACACACACACACACACACACACAATAATTATAGACACTTTACTTAATACATTAGCCATGCAATCATCGTACTAACTTACTGATCACATGACTGTTATTTCTATAATGTCAAGCAGATGTGTAACATTTTTTCTAAGCGTCGTTGGAAGATATTTATATTTTTCACATATTTAATATAAACATTTCGTTTTGTTATGTATTTTCTTTTACGTTTCTATTATACTTTATATTTATATTTTGTTAAAAGTTAGTTATTTATTTATTTATTTTGAGCCTGAACTCAAGGGTTTTACCCAAAAGGGGGCTTAGCACACCAAAGGGGTTTTTTTGGTCCCTAGAAGGTTTTAAATAATCGATAGATCATTTTTGTGGTTTCAATCATTTATCGATGTTTACCCCTTATACGAATGTTTTAAATCGTCTTTCTACGTGCTCTGGTTGACTGAAAAATATAATCGAAAGAAAATTATTAATAACATTCGTTCGATATATCGCCGTAGTTACAGTGCTATATTGGAGGAACCTGGAATCCTGGAATATATATATATATATATATTTAATTTTTATTTATAGTATATATATATATATATATATTATTATATATTATATATATATATATATATATATATTATATATATTTTATTTTTTTTTTTTTTTTTTTAATTTAATTTTTTTTTTTCAGGAAGTCACTTTCCAGTTTCCAGGTTCCTGGAATCCTTCCAGGGATGTCCAGGCCCTTCAATATAGCCACTGTAACTACGGCATATATCGAACGAATGTTATTAATAATTTTCTTTCGATTATATTTTTCAGTTCAACCTGAGCACGTAGAAAGACGATTTTAAACATCGATATAGGGTTAAAAAACATCGATAAATCGATTGAAACCATTAAAAAGATCTATCGATTATTTAAAACCTTCTAGGGACCAAAAAACCCCCTTTGTGTGCTAAGCCCCTTTTGGGTAAAAAACGTATTTCAAAATTAAATAAATAATAAACTAACTTTTAACAAAATATAAAATAAAGGTATAATAGAAACGTAAAAGAAAATACTTAACAAAACGAATGGTTTATATTAATATGTGAAAAATATAAATATCTTCCAACGACTCTTAGAAAAATGTTGCACATCTGCTTGACATCATAGAAAATAACAGTCATGTGAATCAGCAAGTAATTACGATGATTGCATGGCTAATGTTATTAAGTAAAGTCTCTATAATTATTGTGTGGTGTGTGTGTGTGTGTGGTGTGTGTGATGTGGTGTGTGTTGTGGTTGTGTGTGGTGTTGGTATGCATTTTTTGAATTATGCTTCAATGTTGATATTAATAATAATAATAATAATTAATAATAATAATTAATAATAATAATAATAATAATAATAATAAATCCTATACAATATTCACTCATCTTTCGGACCATTATCCCATGCATCCTAGCATTTGGATCTTCGACTGACTCTGTTGAGTAGTGAAACTATTTAATTTTAGTTACCTTGTTAATGTATGTTGTATGTCAGTTAGGCTAGTTGAGATATATTTTTGTTTAGTTTTCAATATTACAATGTTAATGTAAAATTAACATAAATATTTTAGAGGAGATGTTTAAAAAAGTGTTGTATATTTTCATTTAACTTGAAAGTATGATATATTTAACAACAACAGCAACAACAGCGACAACAACAACAACAACGACAACAACAACAACAACAACAACAACATTTCAACAACAGCAACAACATTTTCAACACAACAACATCAAACAACTGTGCACAACAAGCAACAACAGCGACAACAACAACAAACAAACAACAACAACAAAACAAACAGACAAAAAACAACAACATCAACATTTCAACAACAACAACCATCAACAACTGCAACAACAGCAAAAACAACGACAACAACAACAACATTTCAACAACAACAACATCAACAACTGCAACAACAGCAACTAAACAACAACAACAAACAACAACACAACAGCAACAACAGCAACAACTGCAACAAATGCAACAACAAACGCACCATTTCAACAACAACAGCTACAGCAAAGAATTTATTTTTATGTTATGTTATACAAAATAGACATGAATCAAGATCAAAAGATCAATAGATCACAGATGGGTAGGAGGGGTGGGTGGGATGTTACTGTTTTACTGATTACTGATTTACTGCTTTAAGGTATGTAAAATGCAAATTTTTTAAGTTATAAACATAAAAAGAATAAATTTTTTAGTAAAAACAAAATGTTTAAAGAAACAAAACAAAATAAATAAAAGTTTTGTGTTATATTATACAAAATATGACTTGAATCAATAGATCAATAGATCAATAGATCAATAGATCATGGATGGGTAGGAGGGTATGTAGGGCCGTTTGATTTACTGATTTACTGATTTACTGCTTTAGGGTATGTAAAAACGCAAATTTTTTACGTTATAAACATAAAAAGAATAAATTTTTTAGTAAAAACAAAATGTTTAAAGAAACAAAACAAAAATAAATAAAAGTTTTTGTGTTATGTTATACAAAATATGACTTGCATCAACAGATCGATAGATCAATAGAACAATAGATCATTGATGGGTAGGAGGGTGTCTGGAAGGTATTTTGATTTACTGATTTACTGATTTACTGCTTTAAGGTATGTAAAAATGCAATTTTTTTTTTAAATTATAAACATAAAAAGAATAAATTTTTAGTAAAAACAAAATGTTTAAAGAAACAAAACAAAAATAAATAAAAGTTTTGTGTTATATTATACAAAATATGACTTGAATCAATAGATCAATAGATCAATAGATCATGGTTGGGTAGGTGGGTAGAGTGGATGGTTTGATTTACTGATTTACTGCTTTAAGGTATGTAAAAATGCAAATTTTTTAAGTTATAAACATAAAAAGAATAATTTTTTTAGTAAAAACAAAATGTTTAAAGAAAACAAAACAAAAATTAAATAAAAGTTTTTGTGTTATGTTATACAAAATATGGCTTGAATCAATCTAGATCAATAGATCAATATATCAATAGATTCAATAGATCATGGAAGGGTAGCAGGGTGGAGAGGGTAGTTTGATTACTGATTTACGCTTTAAGGTATGTAAAAATTGCAAATTTTTTAAGTTAATAAACATAAAAAGAATATTTTTTTTAGTTAAAAAACAAAATGTTTAAAGAAACAAAACAAAAATAAATAAAAGTTTTGTGTTATATTATACAAAATATGACTTGAATCAACAGATCAATAGATCAATAGATCAATAGATCAATAGATCATGGATGGGTAGGAGGGTGGCTGGATACAGTTTGATTTACTGATTTACTGATTTACTGCTTTAAGGTATGTAAAAATGCAAAATTTTTTAAGTTATAAACATAAAAAGAATAATTTTTTTTTTAGTAAAAACAAAATGTTTAAAGAAACAAAACAAAAATAAATAAAAGTTTTGTGTTATATTATACAAAATATGACTTGAATCAATAGATCAATAGATCAATAGATCATGGAAGGGTAGGAGGGTATGGAAGACAGTTTGATTTACTGATTTACTGATTTACTGCTTTAAGGTATGTAAAAATGCAAATTTTTTAAGTTATAAACATAAAAAGAAATAATTTTTTTAGTAAAAACAAAATGTTTAAAGAAAACAAAACAAAATAAATAAAAGTTTTTGTGTTATGTTATACAAAATATGACTTGAGTCAATAGATCAATAGATCAATAGATCAATAGCCATGGATGGGTAGGAGGGTGGCTGGATACAGTTTGATTTACAGATTTACTGATTTACTGATTTACTGATTTACTGATTTACTGATTTACTGCTTTAGGGTATGTAAAAATGCAAAATTTTTTAAGTTATAAACATAAAAAGAATAAATTTTTTAGTAAAAACAAAATGTTTAAAGAAACAAAACAAAAATAAATAAAAGTTTTTGTGTTATGTTATACAAAATATGACTTGCATCAACAGATCGATAGATCAATAGATCAATAGATCATGGAAGGGTAGGAGGGTATGGAAGACAGTTTGATTTACTGATTTACTGCTTTAAGGTATGTAAAAATGCAAAAATTTTTAAGTATAAACATAAAAAGAATAAATTTTTTAGTAAAAACAAAATGTTTAAAGAAACAAAACAAAAATAAAAAAGTTTTTGTGTTATGTTTTACAAAATATGACTTGAGTCAATAGATCAATAGATCAATAGATCAATAGGTCATGGATGGGTAGGAGGGTGGCTGGATACAGTTTGATTTACTGATTTACTGATTTACTGCTTTAAGGTATGTAAAAATGCAAAGTTTTTTAAGTTATAAACACAAAAAGAATAAATTTTTTAGTAAAAACAAAATGTTTAAAAAAACAAAACAAAAATAAATAAAAGTTTTTGTATTATGTTATACTAAAGAGAAAGAAACTTGAATCAATAGATCAATAGATCAATAGATCAATAGATCAATGGATGGAGTGGGGAGGGTGATTTGATTTACTGATTTACTGCTTTACTGATTTACTGATTTACTGTTTTAGGGTATGTAAAATGCAAATTTTTAAGTTGTAAACATAAAAAGAATAAATTTTTTAGTAAAAACAAAATGTTTAAAGAAAACAAAACAAAATAAATAAAAGTTTTTGTGTTATGTTATACAAAATATGACTTGAATCAATAGATCATGGATGGGTAGGAGGGTGGATGAATGCAGTTTGATTTACTGATTTACTGATTTACTGCTTTAAGGTATGTAAAAATGCAAATTTTTTAAGTTATAAACATAAAAAGAATAAATTTTTAGTAAAAACAAAATGTTTAAAGAAAACAAAACAAAAATAAATAAAAGTTTTTGTGTTATGTTATACTAAAGAGAAAGAAACTTGAATCAATAGATCAATAGATCAATAGATCATGGATGGAGTGGGGAGGGTGATTTGATTTACTGATTTACTGATTTACTGCTTTAGGGTATGTAAAAACGTAAATTTTTACGTTTTAAACATGAAGAAATAAAATTTAGTAAAAACAAATGTTTAAAGCTAATAAAACAAAAATAAATAAAAACAAATAAAAATTTAAAAAAAAAAAATTAAAATAAAATAATTAAAACTTATAAAAAAAAAATAAAAAAAAAAAATTAAAAAAAAAAAAAATAAAAAAAAAATAAAATAAAATAATAAAATTAAACACAAAGTATAAATGTAAAATAAAACTTATAAAAAAAAAGCAAACAATATATTCATGTTTCAACTTAGGGAAAAAATTATATTAGTTAACGTTTATAAAAAGAAAATGAGATTTGAAAATAGAAATGCCATCTTCAACATTTAGGAAAAGATGCGGTTATCTTGCAAAGATGCAAGCAATTGACGTTATGTACATGCTAGAACAGAATCAGTTATGTGAACAGTAATGATATTGTATTATTAAACGAATGTTTACTGACTAGGCACCACACCGGCTCCAGCACCGGTGTCGGTACCGACTCTGAATCCTTCTCCTACTCCTCTTTCCTCATTCTTCTTCCTTCCTTCTTTCCTCCTCCTTCCTTTCTTCTTCTTCCTCTGTTTTGCTTTCCATGCATTTCTTCTTTTTTCAGGAGGGGACCCCTCCGGGGGTCTCTGGACTCCGAACCCGAATCCGACTCCAACTCCGTCTCCGACTCTGGCTCCTCTACCCAGCCTCCAAATTTCAGTCTTCTGCGATTATTTAAAACCTTCTAGGAACCAAAAAAAAACCCTTTGGGGGGCTCAGCCCCCTTTTGGGTAAAACCCTTGAGTTCAGGCTCAGAACCTCGGAAGTCGGTCTTCCAGACCTTAAATTCGGTCTCACCGACCTAAAAACCCTAACCTTGACACGTCAAGCTTGAAAAACCGGATGTTGCTGCAAAATGTTGCTTGCAACATGTGCAACTTCCGGTTGCAACTTCCGGAAGCCAGTTTGGCCGTCAGTTGTGCCCTCCTTACTACTTATATATAATATATATATATATATAATATATATATATATATATAATATATATATGTAAATTATTTTATTATATATATATATATATATATATATATATATATATATATCAGAAAAAAATGAGATTTTTTAATCAATCAAAAATTGCCAAAATATTAGGACAAAAATTTCATGAGTAAAAATATAAACATAGAAAATAGTAGCATTAGTAGTTATAATAATAATAGTAGTAATAGTTAATATTACTAATAACTAAAACATAAGTGTAAAAATAGTTATAGAACTATTTTATTTAATTTGATATTATAAGCTTGTCATTTTACCTGAGAGGTAACTGACAGCTATACCGATTTAATTTTGAAACGTCAATGTTTAAATAAGCAAGATAGTATAGATAGAGATTGAAACCATTCACCACATCTATTATTATTATTATTATTATTATTATTATTATTATTATTATTATTATTATTATTATTATTATTATTATTATTATTATTATTATTATTATTATTATTATTATTATTATTATTATTATTATTATTATTATCATATTATTATATATTATTTTATTATTATTATTTTTAATTATCAGCATATATTTTATTATTATTATTATATTATTATTATTATTATTATTATTATTATTATTATTATTATTATTATTATTATTATTATTATTATAGTCTTGGCTTAGGTCGAAATGTCCGTATAAATATTTCTTTTTTATCAAGTTTGATTACATTTTCTACATAGAACTTAAATATCAATTAACTTGGATTATAGTTGGAATTTATTATTATTTGATAGTGTCACTTCTCGTGAATGATATCAAACATTTCATTCATTAAAGGTGATTGAACCTTTTATTTTTGACTTTAATATTACGTTCTTATAATAGTGGATTTATATAATAATAATAATAATAATAATAATAATAATAATAATAATAATAATAATAATAATAATAATAATAATAATAATAATAATAATAATAATAATAATAATTCTATATAACCAGGCCACGATAATTACAGAGAGTCAGCTGACAACACATGACTTTAAAATACCGAAATTCAACGTTGAAATTTCAAAATAACTTTGTATGAAAACGCGGACCTTTTCATTTCGTTAAAACACGAAATTTAGTTCCATACTTGCGATTCGCTCTCTTTTAATTTTCTTCATAAATTTAGTAATTGAAATTAGATTTCATTAATAAAATTTTCTCATAAACACAATGACTGAATTCCAATTTTATTTAAAGTTAAATATAACTTAATACACGGGAAGGGAAGTAATATAACGGGTCGAAGTTATCTATAACAAAATCATATATAAAAAAAATTATATTTTCACCAAGAACACTCATCGAAAGTGAGCTCTCCAAAATCGATTCTGATTATTTTAATAGCAATCGACAATTTTAAGTAGTATATTTATACAAGTGATCGATACAAACAATCGATAATTTTCTCCCCCGATATATCAAAACAATATTTTTTTTTTACTTAGTAAAATATATATTTTTTCTCCTTATTACTCTTAGATTTTCGTAAATACAATAACAACAATGGGGAATGACTATGATAACAATTTAAGACATCTCACTACGCAAGTAACGACTCAACTGACAATTTTTTTTCGCAACTCTTTTAAATAAAATCACATTTATGTTTAAAATTTATAATATAATTATTTTTTTCCTTTAAAATTTAAATAGCAATTTTTATGGGAATAATATTTTAAAAAAATAAACAAAAATTTTTTTTATCGTGTTGGTATTTCATATTTCAAACGATCGTTTTATGAGGTAGATTAGATTTTCATATAGAAGGAAGTGAGCTCAATAAAAAACAACTAAAATCATTTCCAGCTTAACATGGATAAATAACGCTGCATCCTAAAGGAGCTGGTAAAATAGAAAGGAGAATGAAACATCATTAGTACAAGCTCGTTGAGTCAACTACTAGCCCTCGATCTAACAGGGAGTCAGAAATTATAGTATTTAACTGTAAGAATTGTGGGACAGGAAATACAGTTGACTTAAGGAAGCTATAAGGAATGATAAATTTTCAAGCAATTGGTTAATCTGGCCACAAGTAAAATTGTGGTTAACGAATGATTCAAATTACAGAGGCTATGCAAATTACTTTGGAAAAAATTTTCACACTTCAGGAAATTTTAACTCTATATTGCGAAAAAGAGAAAGCCCATGTCCCTAAATAAATCTGAAAAGGAAATGGAAATTAGGACTAAAGTAATACTACTGGTAAAATAAAACGGGAAATATCACCAAATAACAGTTAGGCCTTTAAACCAAAAAAGCACTTCTCATAAATAAAAACCATCGGAAAGAAATTTAGTCTTTTTCGATTCTTGCAAATAAAAAATAAATAATCCAAATATTCTTGTTCTTTATACAATTTTCCTGAAAAGAGGCCAAAAAAGACGGGAAAGTAACCTTCGTTCTGGATTGATAAAAGACTCCCAAGTTAATTTACATTTACTCTACGTGCCCATATATCAATTGCTTTTAAAAGAATTTCAATTTTGTAGGAGCAGGTCTAATCGGCAATGCAAAATTAAGGGGAATCAGAGATAGAACTTGCGAGCACTTGTATGAAATGGAATAACATCGAGACAGGCGCTTGCTTTTTAAACTGCGGCAGAAAACCCCAAAAAGGTTTGACAATACGTAATTAATCAATTGTTTAAATTTTTGTATTAATTACAAATTAAGTTACGAAAAAATGAATGAAAGAAACATAGTTGAGCGCTAAAAGCATAAAAATATTCAGAAAAAAGAGCCGCGAAATTACGAAAAAATGATGCGTTAAGCTGAGCTACTTTTGGCAAAAATCTCAGATGTTGCACAACACTAATTAAATATCCCCACAGAAAATAATAAAGTAATTTTACTAGTAAACTAATTACTAGTACAATAATCAGATGTGTATCAGTAAAATTCAGTATAATTTTTCTCATTAAAATGGTACCAGTTTAAACCTACACCTGGAGTAAAACCGAGGAACACCGGTCGAAACTTACAGCCTTGTAAAAAAACCATTAAATTTGACCCCTTAATTAAGTTAGACGATCCAATTTGGACAAGAAAACAATACAGATTAAAGAATAGAGTAAGATGATCACGCAGACACACTATCTAGCGTAAATGCACCAATTAATTATCAAAGGATTTCCCCATGATTATTTCCGAGTCATCAAATTAGATGAATCTGCTATCAAAGCTATGTATTTTTGGTTTTTCAATTTGTAAATATAACATAACAAAAACTAGTTCCTCTAGTATTATCAAACTATCAACATAGTTATCGTTACACTATTATGAAGAAGGTGATATTAAATTTCAGAATCGTAAAATGATCCTGAAACCCGTTAATAGAGCAATTCAAAAACATATATTTCAAAGAAATTCGATAGCTTTTTGCACATATTTGCTCTCTTCTCTCTCTCCTTCTCCTCTCTCTCTCTCTCTCTCTCTATAGATAATATATATATAATATTATATATTTATATATATATAATTTATATATATATAAATATATATATATAATATATATATATATATATATATATAATATATATATATACATATAATATATATATAAAGATATATATATATATGATATATATATATATATATATATATAGATATATATATATATATAAATATTATATATATACTATATATATATATAATATATATATATTTATATATATATTATATATATTAGTGATGACGATTAACGATTATTCGTCATCGTCATCGGCAAAATCGGCATATTTTTTCCAATTGTCATCGTCATCGTCATCGCAATTTTTGCCGAGTATTTTTTGCCGATTAATTGAACAAATACTTAAAATTTTTGGATAATAATAAAACTCAATAATATATATTATATATATATATATATATATATAATATATATATATATATATATATTATATATATATATATATATATATTATATATATATATATATATTATATAATAATATAAAGAATAGAATATATATATATATATTAGGGATGTACCGATAGTATCGGTATCGGTATCGATATCGGCAGTATCGGCCATTTTTGATATTTTTGATGGTATCGGTATCGGTATCGGTTTAAATGGCCGATACTTAGCCGATACTTCTTACTTTTTGGGTGAAAAATTATGAGAAACTTTTAGATTCAATAATAAATCTAGTTCGAAATAGATAGCTAGTACTAGGTTATGTTTTCTTTTTTCTATTTCCTTTATAACTTTAGATTTTTAGCGTTTCTCCAACTTGTTCTTTAGCGCAACACTTAACTGTTCGGACGTCCATTAATATAAATTTATACAGATTTATCTACTTTTTTAGTTGATCAATAGTATTTTTTTTTTTGTTGTACGCAATTTCGTGAGAGTGCGTGAGTGTTTTTAAAAACTTTCGGGATTTATTCATATTTAGATATTTGCTGTAAATAGGGGTTTATCGTTTTAAAATTTAGGTTTAAGCGTACGAATAAATTTCCTCATTTCTCCTTGCACTCGCACTATTTGTTCGTGGGATTTTTTTTTCTCTTCTTCCTTTTTTTTGTGATTGCGTGTGCGTGTGCGTGTGCGTGTTGTAGCAGATTTCCACAGCATGGCTTTCTTTTTGACTTACCAAACAATTCAAGGACTTGCACTCTAACTCTGCATCCATGAAATACTACCTCGCTAACTCTAAACCTAATTTTATGCTCTTGTCTTAGACCCAGATGGCTAAGAATTTCATCCTTCAACTCGTTTAATATATCAACTATAACTTATTTTATAATTTCCGTCGAAAGGGTGGAGTATGTGCCTTTGTAAATATAAACATTCCTATAACACGTGTCCGAGAATCTCGAATCTTTCCTAACTTCGATTTCTGTGGCTTAAAATCTTTTCTTCCTTCTACCTACAATATCTTATGCTTCTGCATCTGTTCTCCTAACAGAACAGATTTTCATGCCTTTTTTTGATTACCTTACACTTCTCACGAAACTGTCATATCTTCTCATCCAAATACTGAGGTCCGATTAGGGGATTTCAATGTTACACAAAACTGAATTGTTTGGGTTCCTCTCGTACTGATTTAGTTGGGAGGAACCCGAATCATTTCAGTATTCTCAACGATCTGGAGCAACTGATAAAAACCTACACACATTCAGGATCGTCCCAACCGATCTTGAACACACTTGACCTAGTTTTCACCACTAGTCCTTCTCTCTATAATACACCACCTTCGCTCCTATCGGGTTAAATCTAACCACAACCTTATATCACTAATTTAATACTTTCTCTCCAACATTCTCCATTCCTGCCATGTGGTTGTTCTGCTCACTTTGATCGGGCGTTGGGGCCTTTTTGCGGCTTCTACGGCTAACTTAATGAAGTGACTGCTTGACTCTTAAGACGCTTCAGATTCTGCCGAAAAAGTGGGAACTGTAATTGTTAATGGGTATGAGCAGGCTCATTCCTTCTTGGACTAAATCTTTTCTCCTCAAATCCATGGTTCGATCGTGCTTGTTCCCTTGCCATTCAGGCTAGAGACAATGCTTATCGGGTGTGGAAAAATTCTCGTTCTCCTTCACTCTTGCCAATTTTCATTCAGCTAGAAATCGTTGCAGGAGATAATCTTTGCAGGGATACTCTTCAACGAGCAAAGCGAGCTTTCATTAAACGAAAATGCGCTGACCTCCTTGGTTCGCCTACTGACAAATCTTTCTGGCCTCTGCCAAAACATTCCTCTAACAACTTCTGTAAATCATCCTTTCCTCCTTATTCGCTGCTGGATTGATTCTGTTGTTATACTCCAACTTGAAAAGGTCAATCATTCTCTTTGCCTCCTATTTTCCTCTAATTCAACCTGGACGATTCTGGTATTCCACCTCTCCTCCTCCTTTCTCCCTCAGGTGTCCTATGGCCTTTACCTGTCATTTCATTTGATCGGGTGGATGGGCTCTGAAATCTATGAACGTTAGGAAGGCGGGTGGCCCGCGGATGCATTCCTCTCGGTTTTGAGGAAGTGTATGCTTCCATGTGACCCCGACCCCTCGTCAACTATATTCTCTATGTCTCAATACTAGCACTTTCCCTCAGTGTTGGAAGCGCGCGATATGTCCACCTATTCCGAAAAAATGATGCTGCTCTGATCTTCTAACTATCGCCTATAGCTCTCACTTGTAATTCTTTCTAAGATCTTTAAAAACCCTTCTCAACTCTCACTTCTTAGATCAGTCTGGAATCTCTTTCCCTTTCTGATACCAGAACGGCTTTCGGTGCTCGAGATCTACTGCCGATGAAATACTTTCCTATTTAACAGATTATGGTTTTATGGTCTTAGGAACTATAGGAAGACTTGTGTGGTGGCGCTTGACATATCGAAAGCATTTGATTGGGTGTGGCAAGCGTCCTTGCTCTCCAAGCTCCCCTCCTTTGGGTTTCCTTCTTCTCTTTGCTTACTTATGTCTAGCTTCTTTCAAATCGCTCATTCGGCTGTTGTTGATGGGGCGCCTTCTTTTTCTGTTCATAATGGTGTCCTTTTTTTTTTCCCCCCCCAGGGGGTTTGGGTTCTGTTTAATCTCCTACTTTATTCCTGCTTTTCATTCATGATCCTCTCACCTTCACATCTAACTCTATCAACTCATATGACGATAACTCGACCCTCTCACTCTGAAGCTAATTTTAAATCTGCTGTCCTCTTTTGCTTCTGTAGTTGCCTCTCGTCTTAATCTTTCCATTCTATCTCGCTGATCTGGTAGAATTTCAGGGTTGGTCCTCAAGCTTGTGAATTTAATTCTTTAAAAAACCCAACTTCTACCAAATCTCCATAAAACACCTTCCAACTTTCGTATCTCTTTCGACGGTTCTTCTCTCCTGTTGTTGACAAATTATAAACATCCATTGCCTTAACATAAACAAAAAAATGTTTTTGAAAACCTCAAATCACAGTGTTGCTAAGGCGGCCTTAAAGAAACTGGGAGTTCTGTTTAGAGTGCGAGACTTTTTCCTCTTCTCAGTTACTCCACCTATACAAGGGTCTCATCCGCCCTTGTATTGGAGATTACTGCTCTCATATCTGTGGGGGCGGGGGCTCTGGTTTCACCCGGCTTTGGATAGGGTCGAGTCAAAAGGCCAAAAGACTTATAAACTGTCCTGTACTTTCAAGTTCTTGACCCTCTATATTTGCGGCGCGATGTTGTTGCTTTATCTCTTTCCTATAGGTACTGTAGAGGCAAGTGCTCGAGGGAACTATCCACTTGCGTACCACCACCATTACGACGCCCTCGTAGCACAAGGGGTGCTGTGTCGGTACATGAGTTTTGTGTTGATGTTAGTAACTCCAGAACTGGTTCGCTGCGGTGCTTCTTTCTTCCTGCCACCTCTGTTCTGTGGAATTCTCTTCCATCATCTGTGTTTCCTACTCAATTTAATTTCCCTCACTTTAAAGCCTGCGTCTGTGCTCATCTGCGTTAGATGGATTTTTGAGGCGTTCAACACCCACTCCTTGAATAGGGTTCTGCCCGTGAGCAGCGGTGACAACTGTAAAAAAAAAAAAAAAAAATTTATAAAATAAAAGGTTTCTAAATAAGGGAATTCCTTAAGGTAGCTGAAACCCCACAAGAATGGCACCTCCGACGGTGAACCACTTCTAGAATGCATTAAATAGCATAACCGGGGAGCTTGCTCGCTTGAAAAAAAAAAAAAAAAAAAAAAAAAAAAAAAAAAAAAAAAAAAAAAAAAAAAAAAAAAAAAAAGACAGAGAAGTGGAAGCCGCCTTATCTGCAACCCCTGGCAACAGCACTGATTGTGACGATGGTGGCTTTTCAGCAAATAAACCTACTTAAGATGAGGATTTGGATTATGTTAGACTTTGATAAAGTTCATGGCCGAAATTGCATTGACATCTTCTTCACCTTCAAAAGGAATCACCACAGGGACCTCATCGTAAACTGAAGAGACAGGTCATCAAGGGCAAAGATAATGCAAATTTGCAATTTTGTGAAAGAGGAGATGAGGTCTACGAAAACATGAGAGCTGCCTACAGAAGAGAATCCTTTCATGCTGTGGCATGAAAATGGGCCAAGGTTTTCATTATTATCAATGCTTGCAGGCAAATAATTATCAGCCACCTCCTTCATCAGATCGAGAAGAGGTATTATAGTGTAGATTAGTTCGGTAGGAATGTAAAACACCCAAGAAAGAAACGTCTCTCGCCAGATACTAGTGAAAGCTTAATGGTTGTTTGCATCACAATTTGTGAATTTTTGAATTTGAGTATGAATGATATCTATCTTAAATATTATTATATCATGTTTGACTAATAGCGTTTTTTTTATTTTTAACTTTTCGCTGATTAATTGAAGGTCTCTTCTTTCATTATTCTTTATTCTTTATATTGTAGCTAATTAAGAATCTCTTGTAAATTTTAATCATGTTAAAACATAAAAAGCTAGTAGCTAAACTTGTTAATACTTACTTGAAAAATGGAAATGGGAATATTTTTTAAATAAACACAAACATAAAAAAATTATTAAATTAATTTGAATTTTAATACTCCTTAAAGGTACTATTTTAATTTATAAAATAAATATACTTGGGCACAACCAAATATGAAATATAAATGACTAAGTATTGTTTGTACAGGAATGCAATCTTGAGTTGCTATCAGTGCACAAATGTTCTATTGCTCATTATGTGTATTATTATATGTAATTAAAGTATCGTATCGGTTGTATCGGTTTATCGTATCGGCACCTAAAAAAAATAATCGGTTATCGCGTTCGGCCTCTTTTCTGGTATCGGTACATCCCTAATATATATACCCATTTTGATTATGGTATGTATGACATTCCAGTGCCTAATGGTTCGCCTTTCTGTTATGCGCGTTCTTATCCACACTCATCCTCCAGACAACATCTTAGAGAACCATCTTTTATCCACATATTATATACACACACTTATATCCACACCCCTCTTCTAGACAACGTCTTACTATCCCTTATATCCCTGTGTTCGGGGGAGAAAAAATTGCCGACATCGTATGTCCTGCGTGTCGTAGAAGGCAACCAAGTGATGGTGGTAGTTGGGTTGGCTGCCCACCAACTCTTATCTTTTGCCAGGAATGCTAATGCATGGCTCTGAGAAGGTCGTGATCGCCGTAAGCTGCGTTCTATCTATCGGCGAAAATGTATGAATCGTATGGATACATGGAATATCAGAGGCATAAATCTTGAGGAGAGAGGTGATGGATGTATTTAGAAAGGGCAAATTTGATTTGCTAGCTGTGACTGAAACAAAAGAAAGGAAAACGGTGAAAATGAGTGGTGTGGTGTGAAATGTGTTTGTGTTGGTGTGGAAAGGAATGAGAGGGGGATAGAAAGAGCTATGGTAGATTTTGTGTGTGTGAGTGCTAGAATTCTAAAAGTTAAATTTAAGTTTGAATAGGTAAAAGTATGTGTGGTTGCGACATATGGTCCATCTGAGGGTAATGTTGAAGATGTGCGATTTCTGGGATGAATCTGAATTGATGTTTTGGATGGGTGTGGAGTAGGGAAATTAGATTCATTTGCCACATATCTGCCCACCTAAGGATTTTTTTTTACAGTTGTCACCACCACTCACAGTCAGAGCCTTATTCAAGGAGGGGGTGTAATACGCTCAAAAGTTCACTCTCTAGCGCAAATTACGCAGATGAGCACAGACGCAGGCTTTAAAGTGAGGGAGATTAAATACAGCAGGACATACAGAAGAAGGAAGAGAATTCCACAGAACAAAGGTGGCGGGAAAGAAGAGAAGCACCACAGCGAACTAGCCTGGATTACTAATATCAACACAGATACAGCACTAACCTTGTGCTACGAGGGCGTTATAAAGGTGGTAGGCAAATGATAAGTTCCCTCGAGCACTTGCCGCTGGGGCGCCTATAGTAGAGATAAACAGTTTATAAACAGAACAGTTTATATAAGCCTTTTGGCCTTTGACCCGACCCTATCAAAAAGCCGGTGAAACCAGAGCCTCCCCCCCCCCCCAGATATGAGAGCAGTACTCCATACAAGGGCGGATGAGACCCTTGTATTAGCTGGAGCAACTGAGAGAGGGAAAAAAGTCTCGCAGTCTAACAGGAACTCCCAGTTTTTTGAGCCCCCTAGCAACCTTGGTGAGGAGGTTCCAAGACTTTTTTTTGTTTATGTTTAAGGGCCAAGGATGTATATATTGTCAACAGAAGAGACGATAGAACCGTCGAAAGAGCATAGGAAAGTTAGAATGCGTTTTAGAGAAGGGAGATTTGCAGAAGTTGGGTTTTTTAAAGAATTGAATTTCACAATGTTGAGAGACCCTATCCCGGAAATTCTTTCCAGATCAGGGAGAATAGAATAGGAAAGATTAAGGCGAGAGGCAATTCTAGAAGTAAGAGGGGAGCAGAATTGATATGAGTTGAAGAAGAAGGGTCGAGTCATCGGCATATGAGTGGATAGAGTGCAGGTGAGAAGATCATTAATGAAAAACTAGGAATAAAGTAGGAAATAAGACAGAAACCTGAGGAACACCACTGATTGACAGAAAAAGAAGAAATCGCCCCATCAACAAACAGCCGACATTGAGCGATTTGAAAGAAAGCTAGACATAATTAAGGAAAGAGAAGGAGGCAACCCAAAGGAGGAGAGCTTGGGGAGAGAGCAGTGGCGCGTGCCATACTCGGTCAAATTCTTTGGATATATCAAGCGCCACCACGCAAGTAGCTCCCCGTAGTTCCTTAGAGCTGAAAACCATTTTAAATCGGTTTAGAATAGGAAGTATATCCCAGAAGAACTCGGCGCTGAAGCCGTACTGGCTATACGGAAAGAAAGGAAGTTAGTTTCCAGATAATCTAATGAAGTGAGAGTGAGAAGGGGGTTCAAAGATCTTAGATAAATACAAGTGAGAGCGTATAGCGGCGATAGTTTAGAAAGGATTCAGAGCGGCTCCTTTTTTCGGAATGTTTGGACATGTGCGAGCTTCCAAAACACAGAGGGAAAGTGCTAGGTATTGAGGGACATAGGAGTATAGTTGGAACGAGGGGCGGGCATACCTCGGAAGCCACACTCCCTCAAAAAACTTGGGGAGAATGCCATCTGAGCCACCCGTCTTCCTATCCCTTCATAGATTTCAGGGCCTATGCACCCGATGTCAAATGTAATCACAGGCAAAGGACACCTGACCTGAGAGGGAGAGGAGGAGGAAGAGAAATGCCAAAATCGTCTAGGGGTGAGTTAGTGGAAAATAGGAGGCCGAAGAGATTGGCCTTTTCAGTTGGTGAATTAACAACAGAACCATCAGAGGAAAGGAGATTTACAGAAGTTGCGAGAGATGTTTTTGGCTAGAGGCCAGAAAGATTTGTCAGTAGGAGAACAAGGAGGGGTTAGCGCACTTTCGTTTTGATGAAAGCCCGCTTTGCTTGTCGAAGAGTATCCCTGCAACGGATGTCTAGCTGAATGAAAATTGGCGAGAGTGATTGGAGAACGAGAATTTGTCCACCCTCGATACGCACTGTCTCGAGCCTGAATGGCCAGAGACAAGCACGATCGAACCATGGTTTAATGAGGAGAGAAAGACTTAGTTGAAGAAGGAATGAAACTGCTCATCCCATCAATGATTACAGCTCCTTCCTTATCTTTTAAGTATTTTACATCCATCATTATTCCTAACTGAGGTTGCCAATTTGCTATCAACTGCAAACTTGGAAACCTTACATTTAAGTCCTGGGTATAAATATTTTATACATATATTAAGAACAACCACTGACTAAGAAATCGTTACGGACCACAAACATTGTCTCCTCATTTCCATTAATAAAATACTTTTCATATTCATTAATTATTATTTATTATATTATTATTATTATATTAGTTATTATTATTATTATTATTATTATTATTATTATTATAAATTAGAGACTTAAGGAATCAAAAAATTTTGATCGCCTAAATAATTTCGGGGGTTGAGCCCCTGATTCCCCTTGTCAGGACAGCCTTATATATATATATATATATATATATATATATATATATATATATATTATATATATATAATATATATATATTTATCATAATATATATATATAACTATATATATATATATATTATATACTATATATATATAATATAATTATATATAAGAGAGAGAGAGAGAGAGAAAAAATTTTTTTTTAAATATATTTTTTCAAATAATCGTCAGTCATCGTCATCGTCATCGTCAAAATTTACTATAATCGTCATCGTCATCGTCATGGGCAAAATTTCAGCTTCGCCCCATCACTAATATATAATATATATATATAATATATATATATTATATATATATATACTATATATATATATATAATATATATAAATATATATATATATATATATATATATATATATAATATGACCTTATTGTGTGTGAAATTTGTCATGCAATATACATTAGAACGCACATAATAAGTAGGGTGGTGTCACTCACTAAATATTGAATAAACTTAAAAATTTAATTTAATTAAAAGAAATTTCCTTTGTAGTAGAGAGTAAAATGATGATGAGCACGAGCATCTGGTGCAAGTCCCATACAAATTTCTTAAATTCGTTAAAAGAAACTTTGGGAGCCTAGCGAATTGACCAAAAAAGGAGAAAAAAAAAAATTAAGATAAAAACTTATGAAAAAAATTTCAAATTGCTTTTCGCTCACCATTTGTATCGAGTCCTTTTTTCGGATAAGTTTGGGCAACTAAATATTTTACAATATCACTAAGAAATTCATCGTCAAGATCTAACTCACGAATGACCTTTGATAATTGCCTTGCATTTAAGGGCCTATTATTATTTGCCATTATTACAAGTTATATTTAAATGACTCGTTCGGCATTTAAAAGTGACACTCTCCTTATCGGTTCACACTTCTTTCTCTGAAGACCAATTTTCTCTCTATTGATTACCATTCCTAACTTATCCTAACATATCTAAACTATGAAGAACTGGAAACAGCAACAAGATTCTAATTACAATTTCTTTAACATACAATACCTAACAAAACTTAAAGCATTCGATTCTAAATTAACGTGACATATTCTATGGGAGTCATGCTTTATTTTATATCTTGGCAAAACGTAAGCCATAATGTATTAAATATAAAATTGTGAAAGGTACCTTCAATGGGAATAATTTAGGGCCTTAAATTACGAAAAAACTAAAAGTTGACGTCATCATTTTAATACGCCCACAAAACAACTTCATAATTTTCGCTCTACCTTCAAATATTATATATATATATAATATATATATATATTATATATATATATATATATTAGTTATACTATATAATATATATAAATATATATATTTATATATATATATATATATATATAGAGAGAGAGAGAGAGAGAGAGAGAGAACTGAGAGAGAGAAGTGAGAGGAGAGAGAGAGAGAGGAGAGAGAAGAGAGAGAGAGAGAGAGAGAGGAGAGACGAGAGAGAGAGAGAGAGAGAGAGAGAGAGAGAGAGAGAGAGAGAGAGAGAGAGCGTAAAGCTCATAACAACTTCATTAGTGTTGTTCTGGTTTTTTAGGTAATTACAGGGCTCCACATCATGTAGAGCTTGTTGAAACCTTGATCAAGAATTACCAAGAAATGGGTTGTAGAATGTCGTTTAAAGTTCACATCCTCCATTCACATCTATATAATTTTAAAGAAAACATGGGTGCTTACTCGGAAGAGCAATTCCACCAAGACATACTTGACTTTGAGCATCGTTATCAGGGAGAGTACAACGAAAACATGATGGGTGACTATATTTGGGGATTGCTACGTGAAAGAAAGTGACGTGGAATATAAACGTCAATCGCAAAAAAAACTTCATTTCTAGACTTAAAATGTTATTACATTGTATGTATTTTTATCTATACATGAGTAAATTATATTTTCAAGTAGGTTTTTTTTTACTATAAATCTTTTCAGAGTAACAAATAGCTTTATTTTATATGAAATATTTCATTTCAAACCGCTAACCTTTTAATATCGATATATCAATCTCCTGACCGCAAAAGCAAAATTTCAGAGAAATAATCGTTACTAAAAGTATTTTTGATGCTAAATAAATACAGGAAAACTAATTTTAACCCAGGAACAGAGAAGTTATTGATTGTAATAGATGAATTTAAAAAATTATACGTTAAGAATTTTGCATTGCATTTAAGAGGTATTTTACAGGATGTTAAAATTCAACTTTCGGCCAGAAAATTTGAAATTCCACCTTACCTCTACTTTTAGACCTCCTTGTTATCTGATTGAATGCATTTCAACTCTCCTATAAGCTTTTAATTTTATTGCCCTTTTACTTTCCTTGAATCTTTTCTCTTTAATTTTTGTCTTATTTCTTTACTCTACCAATAAGAGTTTATAGGGGATATATTCTATTATTAGTCTACCTTTTTGCAACATAATTCTGTAACTTAAGCTTCAATTTCTTCAAACCGTGTTGTTGTTCAACTTTTTGCCATCTAACAAGTTATAAATGTTTAAAAATCAAATTTGTATGCTTCTCATAATGTTCTAAATTCAAGGTTGGCAATAAAAAACCAACCCAAGCTTCCCAATTTAATCCATCTATCAATCATCTCTTGCTGCTCTTGTAAATTTTCATAATATAAAAAATGAATAATAGAATTTAGTAAATTTTCATTAATCAATTTGTTAAAGGTGCTATTTATTCATATTTAAAATGATTACAGTTCTGGTTTCCAAGATCTGATTCTTATATCAGCAATAGAACGTATTCCATTGGTTATGCCCATAAATACAATATAAGAAGGCATTTTTACTAGAGATGAAAATTTATTACAATTTATAATTCTGGCATTTAGATAAGAATTAACGAGGTGGATTTTCTTAAAACTTTGTGAAGTATAAGATGATTGTAACGCTTTTTAGGTGATGACTTTTAAACTGTAATCAAAAAACAGTTAAGTGTATTATAAATTTATTTATTACAAAATATTCAAATTGTTTTAAACATCAGTAAAAAAATATCATATGCATAATATTTAGTAAAGTAATCCATTAGATAATCATATTTTTGATAATCTTGCACTTGCAGTATTAATTTATAGTTATACCAAACTTAATGGGTCCTAATCTAATTTAAACATGCAAAAAAACTTCCAAATTCGTATCGATTTGTTGAATGATGTGGAGCAACATTTTTTTTGAAACTACCATCCTTTCGCCATTACGGTCCGGCGACATTTTGATTTTTTCGTCTGAGTGAAAAATTATTCTAAGTCCAGTTTATGAAGGGTATTATTGTTTGGGGTATTTGGAGGGTAAAATAACAATTATAGGAAAAAAGAATAAACTTTAGTAAGTTCCATATATATATATATATATTGGTTAATATATATATATATATAATATATATATATATATATATATTATATATATATATATATATATATTATAAATTTATATATATATATATAATTATATATTGTGGAGGGTAATTTTTCCTTAAGATGATATTTTCGGTCACAAGAGTGGTAATTTCTCATAGCCTGTCTGGCAACACTGTTTTATAGCAGAAATCTTAGTTTGAAATTTTATGCCATGGAGGCAGCATGTGTGTTTAGTTGTTAAATTTTGTGCAAACTTTGAAGATGAATTTGTAGTTTTATTTGACATTTTTAATAATAATAGCAGTTTTTTATCAATTATAGACTATTGTAAATTTATTTTAGAAGTGAAACGTTGCAAAAATGTATATAGTTTGATCAAAAATGTATTTTAATTTTTAGTTAATTAGATATACGAAGACGTTGCCGAGAAAGGAAATCTTTTAGGTTATTAACCCAGTTATGTGTCGGTAACAAAGTTCGAACCAAAAAGATGGTTTTAGCTTTTTTTGCAAGCTATTGCAAGAAATTACATTAAACCGTGAGTATGAACTCTCTCTCTCTCTCTCTCTCTCTCTCTCTCTATATATATATATATATATATATCGAATTATATTGATATAATATATATATATATATATATATATATATATATACTATATATATTAATATATACTATATATATATATATAATATATATATAATATATATTAAAAGTAAATCTGTGTTTCCTATTCGGCCCTTTCAAATACATTAGGGTGGGCAAGACGTGGGAATTTCATAATCTATAGTTAGGCGAACTTGGGAGTTCCATAATCCATTAGGTTGGGGCCTTTCATAATCCATTACATTAGGTTAGGGCGTACTTGTGGGATTACATAATCCATTAGGTTAGGCCCCTTTGGGCTTACATAATCCATTAGGTTAGGGCTACTGGGGGCTATTAAGTCTAGGATAGGATAAAGTTTTGTTAGGTAGACACAGATAATATAATTAATATATATAATAATATATAATATATATATATATATATATATTATATATATAATTAATATATATATATATATATATATATTAATATAATATATATATAGAATTTATTATAATCCAATACTCGATATATCGAATATCGATATTATCGAATATCGAAGCTCAGACGAAAGATTGAATTTTACCCGGTCCGGCCACATTTTGATTTCCTATATTCTTAATGAAAAGTTGTTATTAATAAATTATTTTTTACTTTTGCTTTTTTATCTATATTAATAAAATAAACAGCACGAAAAACGTATCGTGTTTCACTACAATTTGTCATCTGAGTTTTTTCGGCTTGTTCTCGGGCGGAGCGGAGACGAACCCTCTCGCTGCGTAGCACGTGCTAGTGACAAGTCTTGCTCCGTTAGAGCAAGCCAAAGGCTTGTTCTTTGTTAATGACATTGCAAGCTTCACCTTCTAAGTGCACTCTTCTACAACAGAGAGCCCCAACAGCCAGTCTATTTCTCTGGTTTTGTCAGTGATCAAGGATAGTGCATTAATCTTTGAAAGAAAGTCAAAATTAAATCTATTCTTGACCACTCAATAGTTCAATAAAATTGCAATAGAATTCCACTATGAATCTATCTGATCCACAATCCTTATTTCCGAAATATTAAAGAGTATTCCTCATGGGTTTCTCTGCTTTACCTTTAATATATTTAACATTTGCATTTCAAACTAACTATTAGTTAAAAATATAACACAAGACTTACTGCACTCGTGAAACTGTCTGTGTACTTGAATTCTTTCTCATGCACAGTTACATGAGGGAGGTCATATAGAAGACATCTTGTGAAGACTACATAAATTGGTCTATTAACTAAAAAATTTAATCCACAGGTCTCTGATCATTTCACTAGTAAATATAAAGCTTCCCAAATATTGAATAGTTTACGAAAAATCCTCCCTCAGAAACCCAAAATGTACAATCAACTGGAAAGAACAATAAAATATTGTATTATCGTATCAGATATCATTTTAGAAATAAAAAACTTAGGATTCTACCTTGATGAACTCTACATTCTGTTTCAACAGTTAATGGTATAGTTTGATTTAGTTGTACCTGAATCTTTCTATTCTGCTAATTGAAAGGATTATGAGGAAAACTTATCTTAATTCATTATATAATATCTACATGTTATATTTTTATTTCATTATAAATTTACATTTTCAGTTAAACAATATTTTACATACACCACCTAAATTCCCATTCCCATTCTTATTTAAAAATATAAAAGTTATTATTTAAAAACATTTCCGACGGTAGTTTATTATATTTTTATTACTATTGGATATGCAGTAACCTAGACCTAAACTCTAAAATTGGATTTGGACACAGACTCAGCATAAAAACTAGACTCTATACACACACATACATACACACATATATATAAATTAAAATTTTATATATGGAAAAAAAAATATTGCAAAAAAAAATCTTAGACAAATTTTTATGAAAAAAATTTAAAATATATACATAATTTATTTCTACGGAGTAATTATAAAAATGTTCAAATGATAATAATAATAAAATAATAATAATATAATAATAATAATAATAATATAATAAATAATAAATAGCAATAATAACAATAAAAAATAATGATAAAAATATTAAACATAACAATAAAATAATAAAATAATAATAATAAATAATAATAATAATTAGGAATGACCGATAGTATCGGTATCGGTATCGCAGTATCGGCCATTTTCGTGGTATCGGGTATCGTATTGTGTTAATATGGCATACTTCTTACTTTGGGTGCGGATGAAGAATTATGAGAAACTTTTAGATTCAATATAAATCTAGTTTCGATATATAAAAAGTAGTTATGGGAATTTTTTGACTTCCTTTTTTAAAAAATGAGTGGGGTTCAAAAAGTTGTGTTTTGGTTAGCGATTCACAATTATATTTACAAGAACTGGCAATTTACATTGGTTTGCTTTGGTAAAGTAGCTACTTTTAAATTCGTTGATATTTTCACGTGTCAGAGTAATTCGCAGCAAAACTTGTCTTCTCTAAAGAAGTGCTTTTTATCATTATATCTGTCAGTACTTCTGTTCTTAGGTATAATATACTATATTATACTAAAATATTACTATATATTTAATGCCACTCGTAGAAGTTTTTAAACTAGCAATACTCATTTTATAATTTTTATTAATATATACAAATATGACATTTTCTTTGCAGCACTGGTATTTTACGCCACTTTGCAAAATTCTGAAAATTCGGAAGTATGGCTAGTAAAAGGAAGACAAGACTGACAACTTCCACTCACACGAGTAACTTTATTGGAATTGGTCGAGAAATTCTGCCTTCTGAACTCTCAACTCTACGTGGTTCTACGATATGGGCTTCTGCTAAGAGAGCAGAGTGGAGAGAACGTCAGAAATTTACCCAGCAGCCACTCTTGCAAAGGATATTTATCCAAAGTGCTTGAAAAGTGGGAGCTAGCAAACAATTATTTTGTGGTGCCAATTTTAAATTCGAGAGTCACAATCCTGAAGAAGATAGAAGAAAACTGGGAAAAGACCAAAAACATATCACTTGGAGAGGAAATACGGAAATTAAAGAGCTTTCATAGCAACGGTAGACAAGCTCTTTGACATCTCAATTGAAAATGTGAGATTAAGCTACGTTCAGAATTTGAGGGTCCATGTCCAAGTAGTGCTGACTGTAAACATGAAGTGCACATCCCCTGCTCTTGTTCTAAGGATATGAATATCTCTGTCAAAGAACTATTGTTTATTAATAGTCAAAGAGAGAAATTGGATCTGTTGGAACAGATCAAATTGGATTACCAGATCTACCTGATCACAGAAGAGAAATTAAAAAGCAGAAGAGGCAAGAAGATGAATTAAGAAAATTTCTGCATATATGCAGAAAAGGAAGGAAGAGTAACATTGCAACCAAATGAAGTTCGTTTCTCCGACGAAGATGTAAGAGCCAACTGATGTTACAGATGGAGAATCTGAAGATCCTTTGCAAAATCCATGTGATGCATTTTGATGTACCTTATACTTCAGGTACAAGTTCGTATAATACATTACAATTGCGCAATGTTTGCATTACAAAGTATTAGGTAATTGTGTCGGTCTACGTGCTACAGCTCCATTTTTGGATGCTGATTAATTACTGATGAGGACAGGAGACTTGTGGTTGATCACAATTAAATAAAAAGGGCACAAGAAAAAATCACTCACTTGAGACGAATTTCATGCCCATGCCGGATTGGCAATATTGAATGCATCTTCCTTTGATAGACGCAAAGATTCCACTAAAGCTCTGTTACAAGCAGATAACTCAAGCCATCAGTTTCCAAGTATTGTGAAAGAGAAGAGCATTACACTGTTAGCAGCGAGCCAGGTGGAAGGTATCTTTGCCTTTTTACTCAGAGAAGACCTAACGAAAGGAAACCTACAGTAGTTGTTGATTGGAAAATATGTAGATTTTCTTAAAGAAAAAAACAAACATGATAAAAGTTGAAGCCATTGAAGACCCACTCCATCTTTAAGCACTGGTTGGGAAGGAGGATTCAATGGTTGAGGCAAAGCTGAATCGTAAACTCATCTGGTTGGTTGTGCTCTTCACACTAATGAGCTACCTTTGCTGCACTGACAAAGTTGGATGAAAAACTTTGTCTAACAACAGGTGGAGTGGTAAGATTGCAACATGCTTGATACCTCAACAGAACTAGAAATCAATGCCCCTCATATGTCAGGATATCCTTTCCAGAGCCTTTGGTTCCATGAGTGACACTGTTAGTCAAAGATCTCTCTACAGATCAGGCTTAGGGTTACAGGATAACGCAGGCCATAAGGACAGGTGTACTTCCAACTGATCTGGCTTTACTAGAAATTGATTCTGCAAGCCACTCTCGATTCTTAAACAAATGCAAATTAGTATTACAGATGATTTAATCATTTTAAAAGAACAACAATTAAAAAGTTATAACTGCTTGTGAAATACATTATTGGCGGTTTACGTAGCCTGCGTTACAATCAAAAATCGAAATTCGTGGGTGGAGTACTTCGCCACATCCCATATCAGTTGAAGCTCCTAAATTATTCAGAAGAAGGCATGTAGCAGATATTTTTTTTCCAATCCAACAATCAACGTTCTCGTGGTTTGCATTTAGTGAAATGGTGCTTCAGACACTTTATGCTCGAAAACAAAGAAGAAAGGAAAGCAGGGCTCAGAAGATAATTGAATTTAGGAATGAAGATGATGATACACCAGGAGAAATATCTGTTCCGCCTAGGAAAACAGCTGCAGTAAATTCAAATACAACTTCCCTTTTGGAACAGATAGACTGGTCAGAAAAGGTATATGATTCTCCACTAACTTGCAAACTCAAAATATCAGAAATAAGAAAGTTTTTTGAAGAGCCAACGCAAGTTCCAAAGTGGCCATGTCATGGACAGTCCATAGAGAGGTGTGTGAAACAAGTAACAGAAGCTTCTGGCAAAGTGTATACTCATGAGAAACGAGAAGGATTCATTAGAGGCCAGGAAGCAAGCAGAAGAATGATGTCTAGGAATGAATCGAAGCAAGATTTGATGAATATTGTCTAACCCAAGGCTTGCTACCATGAATAAACT
The DNA here is from genome assembly GCA_015478945.1 of Trachelipus rathkii. Classification (NCBI taxonomy): domain Eukaryota; kingdom Metazoa; phylum Arthropoda; class Malacostraca; order Isopoda; family Trachelipodidae; genus Trachelipus; species Trachelipus rathkii. The sequence continues at coordinate 4,632 of JABUQX010002656.1, read as the reverse complement.
AACTAAAAATAGATGGTAAAATATATAATAAAATTGTTACAATAGTCACTTCACACCTGGGGCCTCCTAATTATTTTAATTTATACATAATATATTTAAATATCATTGTACATTATAATCAAGCGCAAATTTACCAAGGTAAATGTTTATGAATAAGGAAAAACCTTTTAAATTAGGATATTACACATCAAAAGGCACATTTTTGGACACGCTCCTTCACAAAAAAACACTAATTTTTATTTTTGCCTTCCAAATTGACACACCCTAATATAAAAAGTTCTAATAAGGAATTCCTTAAGCTAGCTGAAACCATACAAGAATGGCATCTCCGACGGTGAACCACTTCTAGAATGCATTTAAATAGCATAACCGAAGAGCTTGCTCTCGTGACAAAAAAAAAGATTCACAGAAGTGGAAGCCGCCTTATCAGCAATCCCTGGCAACAGCACTGATAGTGACGATGGTAGCTTTTCAGCAAATAAACCTACTGAAGATGAAGAGGATTTGGATATGCTATACTTTGCATGGCCGAAATTGCATTGACATCTCATTCAACTTCAAAGGAATCACACCAAGGAACCTCATCGAAAAAAACTGAAGAGACAGTCATCAAGGAGCAAAGATAATTCAAATTTGTAATCTATGAAAGAGGAGATGGATGCTCTAACGAAAGCCAATGGGAATGCTGCCTACAGAAGAGAATCTTTCATGTGGTGGCATGAACAAACGGTCAAGGTTTCCATTTTATCATGCTTGCAAACAATATTTATCAGCCCTTTCCGTGCATGCAGTCCGAGAGCGAGCGTATTTTTTAGTATATGTGGGTAATGTCATACCCCAAAATGTAAACAAGGCACTCGTTGCCAAGAGTGAGCTAGTGAAAGCTTAATGTTTTGGCATCACAATTTGAGAATTTTTGAATTAGAGTATTGAATGATATCTATCTTTATCTTAAAGAAGTATATTATTATGTCATGTTTGAATAATAGGGTTTTTTTTTTTATTTTGTCTTTTCAGCAGATTAATTGAGGGTCTCTTTCATTATTTTTATTGCTTTATATTGTAGCTAGTTAAAGAATCTTCTTGTAAGTTGATGTTAAAACATAAAAGTTGGTACTAAAAACTTTTTTTTAATACTTACTGGAAAATGGAAATAAAATATATTTTTTTTCATTAAAAACCAAACATAAAAAAAAAAGATTAATATTATATTGCTTTCATTATTCCTTTAATTAAGCTACTATTTATTATAAAATAAATATACTTGGGCACAGCCAAATATGAAATTAATTGACTAAGTATTGTTTGTACAGAGAATGCAATCCTGGTTGCGACCGTAAGCATTTACAAGCCAACAAATTTTCAATCTTTACTGGGTGTTTTATTTATATTAATTAAAGTAATCGGTATCGGCTATCCGTTAAAAAAATGAGTATCGGTAGGGTCTCGGCCTCTATTTTCTGGTATCGGTACATTCCTAAATATTAATAATAATATAATATAAATAATAATATAATAATAATAATAATAATAATAATAATAATAATATAATAATAATAATAATAATAATAATAGATAACTTCAATAAATATATAGAGGAAACGGAGTCTACCTCGATTAAGCTGTGTTAGACTTGAAATTGCCGAAGAAATAGGGGCCTGAAGGGTGCTGGGACAGTTACGAGTCCGTCCACCAAAAGCGTTGTTTTTGGAGTTTTCGCTGCTGAAGTGTCCCGGAACTTGCTCCTGCAAGTTTTAGACCCCCATTTGGATCACCCACTTAACGGTGATCGTTGTTGCTACTGAGAAGAAGGTGGAGCAATATATCATGGCGACGGTTGGTTTTCTTGTTGAGAATACCTCATGAGAACATTGTTAGTAAAGGACAAATTTTTATTATACTTTCATTTTTTTGAACAGGACAAACCAGGAGTTGCAGTAGCCCAAGAGTAAAATAAGGAATTGCAGTGTTCAGATAATACCACCCCTCTCCCGCCTGGACCTGCCCATCCACCCCACCAGCCTGCAATTCCTTCAATTTACCACCGAAAAGCGATATTTTCAGGTCGAAAATATTGAAATGGCACAGTCAACATACCGTATGGGAAAAATTCTAGACGTAAAGTGGTGGAAGGTGCTTCCAGAAGCGTTAATCGTTTTGTGTTTCGCAATTGGCGACGGTGGTTGTTTTTTGTGAAGACGGTTACAATATTAGTATATATATTATATATATATATATATAGTATATATATATATATATTATATATATATATATATATAATATATATATATATATATTATATATTAGTTAGTAAGTAGGAGAACAATGCGTCGCGAGGTGGCAGCGCCGATTTCTCGAATAATACTGTTTTGAGCTATCGTAATGATGAAAACTTTTGTTTAATATGTTCTAGTTGGTATGGGTGTTAAACTGATCAATCGAAGTTTCAAGTGCTCCAGTTTGTTATAAGGGGGTTACAGTCCCCCGAGACTGCATGTGAAATATTTCGGGGTTTACAGGCCTTTTGAACGCTTTCATATCCGAATTGAGATTATGCCTAACGTGAGATCGAGGACCAACCGAACACAGCTGGCTTGAGATAAGACTACCGAAGGAACGTTTTTCTATCTGTATTAATTTTTATTATTTATTATTATTATTATTATTATTATTATTATTATTATTATTATTATTTATTATTATTATTATTATTATTTTATTACGAAAGAATCGATTCCCGAAGGGGAAGTCGATTCTGAGTCGAAAAATCGCAGATTCCTGGTACAGGAATCGTATTTTAACGGCACTCCGACTCCGGCGTCCCGGCTCCGACTCTTCCGGCTCCGGCTCCAACTCCGATTCCCGGCTCCGACTCCGACGCCCACGAAGGATCCTATTCCGTGCCGACATGAATAAAAGAGTCGATTCTCCGAAGGGAATTCGGTTTTTTAATGAAGCCAGAAATATCGATTCCATACACGGGAAACGATTTTTAGGCTCCGGCTTGCTACACCCGGGCTCCGGCTCGGCTCAGCCTCTGTTGGTTCCGTTAAATAATTTCTAAATCTAAAAACTGGTTGAGTTTTCAATATCGGGTTAAAATTTTTAGAGTGGGGTGTGTTAGATATTTGTTTTGTTTGGTGACGTAAACCCTCGTCGTAGAACGAACCATATGCGTTTATTCGGGGGTGGTGGGGTCGCGTGCCAAGGATGTCCTATGTAGTTCGGGAGGGCATTTGTCCCGCCTCTACCTTGCTCCCCCTCTCCTTCTCTCTTCTTTGGGGGGGGGCCGCTGCTGTGGTGTGCGGTGAGACGTGGGGGGGGGGGATGGGGGGCCGGACGGGGTGGCGGTGGCCTCCGAAAGGGTGCCCCTCCCCACACACCCCTTAATAAATCGGACATGTTCGTAGAAGAAGCTGAAATTTGATAAAGAGGACATTCAGAGTTGAAATTTTCTATGAAAGAGTTTGGTATCGTGACAATCTGGAGCGAGTTGGCTAAGATCGGCACCCGGGTCGCTGAAGCCGGTGCGGGAGAGTGGTGATGAAAGTTATTTTAAACTATTGCGTGATACGGCAACGGGGCCATGTTTGGGTGTCTCCCTTAATTTATGCTTATCGGAACCCTATGATCTGGATAGATGGGTTTTATTAAAGTCCGCTGTATAGGGTTGGTCGCTAGGATAACCCCCCCTACCCCCATGGGGGGGTCCCGACTGAAAAAAAAAAAGCAAGCGGAGTGCAAAAACAGAAGGCGGAAGGAGGAAGGAAGATAGGATGATTAAGGAAGGTCGAGACCGAGACGGAGTCCGTCTCGCGTCAGTGGAGCTGCGGAGCTGCAATCAGATCGACCCGGATCAGCTAGAGCAGCCTTTAGCCGGTGGCCGAGTTTATTAAATATTTGTGTAATGTTACAATATTGTGTTCCTTTTATATATGTTATTTATTGGGTTGTAGATTTCGAATGTTAGATGGTTTCTGAATCCATATATCTAAGATAAAAAAAAAAATAAATATTTATTGTTCTTTATTTATGTTTATACTTACAAATATTAAGACGTTTCTTTACACAATACACTATGAAGCAGTAATCAGTAAAATCAGTAAATCAAACAGTCCTCCTCACCCCTTCCGTGATCTATTAATTTATTGATCTATTGATCTATTGATCTATTTGATCTACTGAATCTATTGATTGATTCAAGTCAGATTTTTTACTAAAATTGTCAAGCGTTTTTAGCATACCTTAAGAGCAGTAATCAGTAAACAATACTGCCTGAGCCCACCACACCCTTTTTGTGATGCTATTTGATCTATTGATTCAAGTCACATTTTTTACTAAAAATTGCAACGTTTTTACATACGGCTAAAGCAGTAAATCAGTAAATCAGTAAAAATCAAACCACCCACCCCTTTCCATATGAATCTATTGATTCCAGTCATATTGTTTTTACTATCATTGTCATTCTAGCTACATGCATCAAGCAGTAAAATTAGTAAATCAAAAAACAATACCACCATCCCAACCAACCTCCTGTCCCAGATCCGGATCTATTGATCTATTGAATCTAATTTGATTCAAGTCATATTTTTTTAGTAAAAATTGCTCATGTTTTAAAAAAACATTAAGCCT
>JABUQX010002655.1:62500-64133 GCA_015478945.1 Trachelipus rathkii | reverse complement strand
AAATGTCTGAAGGAGGATTGATCAGAGTACTTGGCAGAGCGAGTCGTAGGCTAAGTAGGAGAAGAAGGCGGGGTTTTGTATGGGGGGCTGGTTGTAGGCTCCCTGGGCACAGGGGATAAACCCTTAATCTGACGATATTTACCATAGTGAGGGTCCTCGCGGTCTAGAAGCTCTAGGTGGATTTTCTGTCTGTGACGAGCTCCTTACTAATTAATGTAACAGAGGGGGGGAGAGAGAGAGAGAAGAGGCGGTAGGCTGGGCTTTCTTTTCCTGAGAACGTTTGTCTTAACACTACCTTCTTTTCTCGTTTTTCCGATGCCTTGTACAGCCACCTTACCGCCCAATCTTGGGCAGAGGAGGAGGGTGAAGAAGAAATATATATTTAATATATATATATAAAATATAATATTTATATTATTTATATTATAATAATATATATAATATATATATATATTATATATATTATTAATATAATTATATATATATATATATATATATATCCAATTAATTGTGATAGACCCTCTTGAAAAGGTAAAATCATAAAATTTTACAGATCTGTGTTAATTCACAAATTCACAAATTGTGACGTGCTAGACATAAAATAATAACTTTCGTAGAATTCTGCAAATCAATTATTTGTAGCGAAACCCAGTCCAAGAAATTTCATGTTTTTATCAGTGGTTATATATCAAAGTATAATACAAAAAAGTAAAATAACTATTTCTTAACCTGTAGCAAACCTTCACCTACATTAAAATAATTTAATTGGGAAAATTGAAAAGTTTTCGTATTTATAAGATATTAAACTAAACTTCATTTGAATAAGCCCTAAGGTTAAAATGACAGAACATTAGCAGTTCTCCATTTTCATGGGATAACCTATTTCTTGTGGCTTCAATAAATATTTCCTCCTGTTCTTAATATTCTTTCACTTTCGACTGATGGCGGTGGAGCTAAAAGGTATTTTATTGCTTATGTATACGAATATGATAATACTATTTTCCAGTGTTTTTCCAACACATTGACGCTAATTTCATATCTCACTGGTCAAAGTAGGCAAACTTTATATTTGTTTATTTCTTGACGTAATTCCGTATGTAGCCTTTTTTCCTTTTATGTACAATAATCACATCATCAGAAGAATGGGATTTTCTTTTTTCACTCTCACTTTCTTTCTGTATGACGATTTTGATGCCACAATTTTTTTAAAACAATCCATTAAAGAAGTGAAAATGGAACCTTCAGCTTCACTTTTCCCACTAGCAGAAGAGTCAGGAGCTAAATTTCATGCATTTCTTTCCATGCTTCAACGACCATATATTTTTTTACTGATTCATGTTGAAAATTAAGCTTGAATCGCAGATCTAAGAAAGTAGCTACACACAAAGATTTATTACATAGAATACTATTATAGAAGTTTTTTTTTCTACTGATTCTTAAGCTTCTTTTCAACGAGTTAATTATTCCACTGAAGCTTTGCTTTTAATTGCCTTATCAGACATAGATTTTTTTTTTAATTTGGGGCCCCCCCCCCCCCCCTTAAAAAAAATTTTTTTTTGGGGCAATTTCAGAAAACCTACTGTTACTTCACGTTTAATCCTTGTTTTAGTGATGTTGTCAAATGGCTCAAGTA
>JABUQX010002655.1:42500-60000 GCA_015478945.1 Trachelipus rathkii | reverse complement strand
TTTTGCATATGGTATGTATTCCAGTGCCTAATGGTTCACCTTTCTCTTTTGGTGTTCATATTACACAACTCATCCTCCACACAAACAATCTTACAGACCACCACCTTTTATCCACATACATATACATATACACATACTTATATTCACACCCCTCTTCTAGATAACATCTTACAGACATCCCTATCCCTTATATTCATATGAGTGGGGGAGAAGGAAATTTGCCCAATCGTATGTCCTGCGTGTCGTAGAAGGCGACTAGGGACGGTGGTAGTTGGATTGGCTGCCCACTACACTTATCTTTTGCCAGGAATGCTAATGCATGCCTCGGAGAAGATCGTGATCGGTCTTAAGACGGCCTTCTATCTTTCGCGAAAATGTATGAATATCGTATGGTACATGGAATGTCAGAGAATAAATGTTGAGAAGAGGAGAGAGGTGATGGATGTATTTAGAAAGGGCAAATTTGATTTGCTCGCTATGACTGAAACAAAGATGAAAGGAAACGGTGAAAATCAGTAGTGTGACGCAGGGCCGGCGCAAGAGATTTTGGCGCCCTAGGCAAAACTATTATGAGGCGCCCCCCCCTCTCCAACCATTCCAAACCAACCCCCTAATCAACTACTAGTGAGTGGATTCAACCATATAAAGAAATTAAATTTAAAACAAACAAAAGTTAACACACACAATTTATTTAAAATTCATTATTTACTGATAGTTAATCTTAAATTGCAGTAAATAGAATAACTTAACAATTACAGCACTTTTTTTTTTAGAAAACTACTATGTAAATAGCTTGACATTGAATAAAGAGCTAAACAACAACGACAAAGTTTACATTTTTTGTTTTCTAGCCTTGAGCTTAGCGAATGTGGAAACCAATTCATTTAGATCGGTGTTTTGTGCTAACTCCTGTTCGATTGAAATAGTTGCCAGTCCTACCAATCTCTCTTGTGTCATACAGGTTGACCTGAGGTAAGTTTTAATAGTGTTAAACTTTGAGAAGCTTCTCTCTCTTCTCTGTAGGCGTTCTACTGATATTCCGTAGCGTGTTTTATGTAGTAATCCGCAGAGAGTCGATATATTGCTTATAATTATAACTCTCTTTCTCAATGGTCAGATTGTAGTTAAGATGTGAAGTAAAAGACTGTTCTTTTTGGGTGTTTTGATCTATGCTTAGTGATTCTTCTTCTATATAGTATGTGCTGATATCTTCTGTTTACATCAACTCCTGCCTCCTCTATATTCTTGGTATTCTGTTTGATAAGTTAGATCTGTTCGTTGTTTCCAGATTTGCTTATATTGTTTCAATGGAAGAAGCTTTGAGTGGTTTTGTTTTCTAACTAATTGTATTTGATAGTGTGTACATAAAACTCTTACGTTAATTTAAAAAACTGTATCTTCCTGTTGCATCTGACTGAATCACTTATTAAATGTAGCTAGATTGGCAGAGTTCCCAGGATTGCAAAATAAAAGGTTAAATTTAACTCTCTTTTGCATGTTGTTACTTGGTTCATTTCTTTGTCTTGTTTTTTTTTTTTTTTTAAAATAATCGCTTTTGGTTTTGTACTCTGGTATCAAAATGAGGCTGGAATTGTTCATATGCTCTTCTGGCAATTTTCCTCTAGTTATGCTTAGCCAACATCGTTCAAATATCTTTCTGTCATCTTTCTTGATTTTTTCTAAGGATCTTTCTGTTTTTTGCAAAGCTGTTGTGTAGTATCTACAAGAGTAAATTCAATGATTCCTTTGTCTTGAAGTATCTTTGCTTTGTTTTATATATTTAACTTCTACACAAATATGTTGTTAGTCTCACTGATATTAGTAGAGGCCACATACTGAAAATGGTTCCAATGTGTTTGTGCAAAGTCTTGTCAGCTCAGCTCGTTAAGAACTATTGCCGAATGTTTTTCGCCTAGTTGTTTGCTTTGGTATTTCAGACAGATTATGTCCATGAGTAGTGGTTGTCGATTTGCATTTTTCACTTGTTTGAGCTCATATTCGGAAGAGCTCAGCATATGCTATCGATCTTTCTGCGCTCTGCCCATTCTTGAGTGTTCTGCTGAGAGGTTTGAGCGTAGTGATTGGCAAGTGGTTGCATTAGAGTTTGTCTGTCCCAGTGTTTGTATTTTGATGTGGTATGAATAATCTTATCGAGTTTTTGTCTCTGTAGCAGTAAAAATAAGCCTTGATTGCACCTAACAGCACTAAGCACGTGCATCATTTACAACTAAATTTATAGGAGTGGGACTGGCATGGTTAAAGTCGAATGCTCTTTGGGGTAATATCTTATAGATGCGTCGTTGAATTCCGACTTATTTTGTTTTTCCCATCATATTGCTCCCGCTATTAGTAACAGAAATTTTTCTAATTGAAACGACTAAAGTCGTGTAGAGTTTTCCAAGAATGTTTGTCAGTTCGTAAACCAGCTCCATGTGTCTGAATTTCTTTGAATTAATTGGAATTGAATTCCAAGAAATTGTTCATTTGTTTGATTTTTATCAGCTTTTTTGTTTTTGTGTTGTTGAGTTACAAAACGATTTGATTGTCTTTATCATTGGAAATTCTGGTGTTGTCATATCATAGCACACATGAAATATATAGCAAATATTGCATCAGCAGACTATTAATTTTTGCTCTTGAATGGCATCATTCTCAGCATAAACTTGGTTTGGTTTTTTATGTTTGGATCAACTCATTCTGGTTATGATTCTTGTGCTCCAATGTAATAAATGTGAATCTTGTCACAAAATTATTCTGATATGTCTAGCATGTCATGATGGAATCACATACTAAGTACTCAACAAATTGGGTTTTTTACAAGCCAATATTTAATTACGTTGATCCACAAAAAAGCTAGTTTTTGTGTTCAAGCACTCTTACCAGTGCTATTAATCTTTCTATTCCATTCGTTGTCAGTATTTTTTCTTCTCAATATTTTACGCAAATGTTCTCTCAATAATAGTTGTTTAATTTTCTTCTTTCAATCATGAATTTTCGAGTTCTTTTCTTCATTGTTTTGAAGTTCTTGTTTCATCTTGTCATGTGTTCACCGCTTTTTTCATGGCTAGCTAAGATAGCGGATATATTTTTCCAATCATTAACGCTGGTACTACATAGTGCCGAACGTTTATCGAATCCTGTTGGAGCAGATGAAAATAGCAAGCAGCAAAAACAGAACACTGCATTTTTTTGTGGTAGAATACATAAGCCACACTCGTTGAAGATATTCACCATTTACTAGACGTCTTTTATAGTGTGCTATTGAAAACTTTCTACGGTTGTCATCCAGAGGTAAGTTGAATTCTGAAATCTGTGTGGGTCCATGTTGAACTAAAACTTGACGGAATTCAATCATCAGAAAATTCCAAGTAGCAGGATCAGTATAGTTTAATATTTCGCCTTGTTCGACATTCCAATATCATTTCATTTCACATATGTTTGATCAGGATAGAGAAACTCTAATAGTTTTTCATTAAAGTAGTAGATAAGATGGCTTTTAGACTTCGTGTATTATCCTTTTGCTTGGCCATAGGCCTCGTTTAATTTGTGTTATTCTGTACCTCCACAAGTCAACATTGAAAGTTGTTTCTATTTTTGAGCTAAATTGAATAACTTGAACTCTTATCAAGGAAAGTATATAAATTATTATAAAAAGTACCTAATTACGTGAAGAAAAAAACAAGCATTTAGATAGGAGTGGTGCAGTAAATTGCCATGGCTTCCGAGGAGCTACGCTCCAGCGCTTTCCTTTCTCAGTCCCTTGGCGGCCTCAGTCGGTCCGCCCAGTTTCGTCCTATGATCGGTTGAGCTGGCCCTGGTTGTGGTGGTGAAATGTTTTGTGTGCTGTCTTGTTGTGGAAAGAAATGAGGAGGGGGAGAGAAGGATTTGTATATTCTGATATTATGACTTTGGTTGGTACAAGCTAATTGGTAGGATTTTTGTTTTAGTTTGAAGGTCAATTGCTAATGGTTAATTTTAATGTTGTTTTTTTTTGAAAAAAATCAAGTAATTGTTGTTTGTGTGTTGTGTACATAGTATGGTTCCCATCTGAGGTTTGTTAATTGTTTGAATGATGTGCGGCAAGTTTCTGGGATAATCTGAATGATGTTTTGACTGGGTAAGTTTAGGAGCTTCAGATTGAATTGTGTGTTTGGTTGTGACCTAAATGGGTTTGGAAAGGTGATAATTCAAAAAGGGATGGTAAATACAAGTGGTTTTGGGTGTCGAGAGAAAATGAAAATGGTAGAAAGATGATTGATTTCTGTGAGGAGAGAGAGGTATGTGTGTAAGTAATACTTCTTTAAACACAAGAGTATTCATTAGTATACTAGAATTGGTGTAGGTAGAGTGGTACGAAGTGAAAAGTAGATCCGTATATTGTGTTTGGTGAAGTAAGGAGATGTTTGAAGTATGGGTTGATGTTAAAGATCGGTGAGGGTTAGCATGGGGAATTATCGGATCATTATGTTGTTTTATGTAAAATTAAGTTAGTGAGGGCTTGAATGGAGAGGAAGGTGATAAGGAAGTGGGTAGAATTAAGAGTGAGGTTATGTGAACAAGGTAATAAGGCTAATATTATGAGCGCAGCAAGTAAATAGTTTGGAATGTGAAACAAGTAGAAACTGAAAAAAAGCTGGAAGCAAATGAAGGAATTGGGTTGTAGCAGTGCAAAGGAAGTATGCGTGTGGTGGTGCTAAAGTAGGAAGAAAGAAATGTAAAAGAGAGAGGAGGAATTAGAAAGAGGTGAAGCAAAGCGGATAAAATGAAAAATGAAGCGTGGATGAATGTACTAAAAGCTAAAAATGAAGTTTCAAAAGAAAACATGTTTGAATAAAATAAAATATCCTTGGGAGCAAAAAAAAAAAAAAAAAAAAAAAAAAAAAAAAAAAAAAAAAAAAAAAAAAGAGGTAAATGAACAGTTTGGAAGGAGGAGGAATGGGGACTTACAAGGGAATAGGAATAGGTTAAGAATGAAAATAAGGGGAATCTGCTTAGAATAATGAATAGGGATGGGTTGCTTTCGTATCTGATGAAATGGATGTGAAGGGAGTGTGGAGGGAACGCTTCGAAAATCTGTATGACATTGGCAAGGAATGAAGAGGTGATAGTGAATGTGGGAGGGTTTGAATGGTGCAAGAAGGATAGGTATTTTGGGGATGAGGTTCTTAGTAGGTAAAGCGAGAAAGTTGAAAAATGGTAAATTCGTCCAGGTATAGATGAAATTACTGGTGAAATGATCAGAAACGGAAGGCGAGATGGTGATTGATTTTATTTGGAAGTTGTGTAACAAGCATTTAATGTTTGGGTATATATTCCGAGGGATTGGAGGTGAGCAGTAATAGTACCTTATGATATAGGGTAATTTAAGATTATATGGGAAATTAATTTATAATTGTTTGTAGGGAAGAAATATATGTTTGGTATGTTGGTCGAAAAGTGCGTCGAGTGACTAAAGAGGACTTGATTGGTGAAGAACAAGTGCGTTTAGGAGTGTTAAGAGGATCAAATCTTTCCATTGAAACAAAATATTGAGAAATGTAAGGGGAGAAAAAGGTAAATCGTAATTTAAGGTTTTAAATGGATTTTGCCAACAGGCTATGATAGGATTTAATAAGGGAAGCTCTAATGGCAGGTGTTAGTGATATAAGGTGTTGGTGGTAAGCTTTTGAATGAATCAAAAGTATGTATAGTGATAGTGAAGCGTGTGTAAGATAAATGGAGTTGAAAGTCGATTGGTTTAATTATTAATAGCGGAGTGAGGCATGGGATGTGTTATGTCTCCCTGGTTATTCAATTTGTTATATGGATGGGGTTTGTGAAAGAATTAGAGGTGAGGGTGGCAGGGGATGGTGTTAGAATGATGGAAATAGAAGAGAGTGGAGGGTGCCCTACCTATTATAATGCTGATGAATTTGTTTTGTTCTAATTTTAATGTGGTTGAGAGGAAATTGGTTAGAGAGATTTGGCAGGGTGGTGTAAAAGGAGGGGTTTGACAGTAAAACGTGATAAGAGTAAGGTTATGGTTGGAAGTGAAGACAGTCCTCGGTGTGAAGTTATTTAAGGTGACAGCTGGAACAAGTGTCCTTGAGTTTAAATATTAGGATATATGTTGGATGATAAGGGAACGAATGATATGAAAAGTGTAGTAAGGAAGTTGTGAATGGGAAGGTAGCTGGTGCAATTAAATCATAGATGAATGTAAAGGGACTAAATCTTGAGTGCGCTAGGGTCTTACATGAGGGTATGTTCTTACCTATGTTAATGTATAGTAGTGAGCCTATGGTCTGGAATAAGAGGTATATATCTAAAGTACAATGTGTTCAGATAGAAATCTTAGGGGAGTGTTAGGTGTGAGAAGAATTGATAAAATGAGGAATGAACGTATTAGAGAGTTGTGTGTGTGAAGAAAGGGGTAAATGATGAGAATAAATGAAAGTACGTTGAGATGGTTTGGTCATGTGGAAAGGATGGATGATAGTCGGCTGGTTAAGCGGATGTATAGTGGTGAGTGTGCTGGGAATCGACCGGCTAAGAGACCAAAGAAAAAGTGGATTGAGTCAGTAAAGGAATGCCTGGAGAGAAATGTGAGTTTGGCAGAGGCGAGAAGAAGGTGCATAATAGGAGTGAAAGGCGGGGGTTTGTATGGAGGGGGTATGGTTGTGGCCACCTGGACAAAGGATGAACCCTACATTGACAAGATGCCTGTAGTGAGGGCCCGTCGCGGTCCCCGTGAACTCTAGGGTGGATTTTCTGACTGCGACGAGTTTGCAGTAAAAGGTATAAAGGGGGCAGTAAGGTTGAGCTTTCTTTTTGACTTGCGTCATATTCTTATACTACTTTCTGTTTCCAGTTGTGTCATGCTACGGCACCTTACCACTCAGTCCTTGGGAGAGAAAGTGGTGAGATATTATTATATTATCATATATATATATATTAATATATATATATATGATATTAATATATTATATATTATATATAATATATATATTATATATAATATATTAATATATATATATATATATATATATATTTTATTACTATTATATATATGATAATAATATATATATATATTATTATTATATTAATATATTATATATATTATATATAAAAATCTCTACCTCTCATGATGAGAAGTTTGTACGCAAGTAGTCATTTTTATTACAATTCCTTCACTGATTAGAGTAATGTCGAGTTTCAATAGGCTTTTGTGTAAGCTTTCCTTATTCTAATTATATTAAGGGTCATGAAGAATTTATAATGTCATTGTGATAAGCAGATTAGGAATATATTAGACATACTTTTCTCCAAGACTTGCTTAATCGTGATATGATGATGATGACGGACGACTTGACTGACGGATTACGACTTGACGACTATCTGATCGTATCTCGCGACGACGATTCGTTACGACGAGCGATGATGATGATTTGATCGATGATGATTATGATGATTGATGATGAGATGCATGATGATTGATGTGATGATGATGATGTTAATGATGATATGATGATGATGATGATGATGATGATGATGATGATGATGATGATGATGATGATGATGATGATGATGATGGAGGAATGTTATATTCTAAGGTTCAGAAAGTAGTTCGCTCTTTCTCATGACCAGCAATTTCGTTGATTGGAGCTTTCATCATGCAATGATATAAAACTAGGAAGTATAGTTGAAGAAACTATTGAACAAGGAATAAAAGTAGGATACTTAACAAATAGTTTAAATTTGTCAAAAAAAAAAAAAAAAAAAAACTTTACCTTAAAGTTAGCAAGGATTTTCCATCCTCAGTTTTCTTGAGAAGCATTGTGAATCTTGGTTTCAAAAATGAATCTGACTCAAGAACAAATATGTGATTTGGTTCATAATCAGTCAGGCGAAACAACATGACAATTTCTCCTTTTAAAAAAATTATAAAACACATTGTAATAGAAGTAGATGCTTAAAACATTGAGAAACGAGTCATATACAAATTAGGTAAGAACTATTTTTGAAAGTCTTATTTTAGACTCAAAACCAGATTTTTTATTGTGATATTACACTGATGAAAATGTGCCAAAATTCAGATATTAAAAAAATAAAATACATTCAAATATTAAAAATTACGGTAAGCAGTGAACTAATAGTCTAGGACTCTATTTTAAACTTATGTAAAATAATTGATATTTTTCGTGTTTGCTTAAGGGCTGAATACATTTTCAATTATCACAATCGTGAATTTTTACTATAAAGGATTATACTTTAGCTTTTTTACTAATAGAAACGATTTAAATGTTGTTTCACGTTTCACTCATCTGTATACTTTCTATTTTAACAGTAAAGATAATCAAATCTAATTTCTTATTGTTTTTCTTAAAAATTATTAATGAGTTATTTCCTCCATTGCAAGTTGTTTTATTATAATGTTTATTTTTTTTGGGTAAAATAATTATTACATATTAATAAAAAGCTAAGTCGTGGTCAGTAAAAGATGTGAAGTTCCTAAACGGTGACACAAGAGTGTGTCTAAACTATAAAGTACATTAGCAAAGAATCTTTTCATAAAGGAAAACATCAAACTGAGAAGGATGTAATTGAAAAAATGCTCAGTGAAGATAAATTTTTTTAACAAGCAGTACATCAAAACTAATAGCGGAAGAGTTGATACAAAACTGGATTTGTTGCAACATAGACATAGTACATTGATACTTTCAGTCACCACAAATATTTCAAAGTTCCTGAAATATTTTTTTTCAAAAAATGTTTAACTGCTGTGCACATAACAATTTTAAAATATCTAATAACAATTAAAGTGAGATTTAAATTTTTGAAGAACAGGCATTTACTTGTTCCAAAATATTTAAAGGACATCAAAATAAACATGGAGAAAAGTTTAAGGTAAAGCTACAGGAGTTCATTACTAACATTGTAACAAACTAGAGGTGTACCAGAATTCCATTCTGGCTGGAATTTGAAATTTTTTTCTGGTTAAAAATTCCGTCCAGAACCAGAATTACTAATCTACTTCTGAGAAAAAATTTGCTGGAAGGGATTTATTTTACATAACCCATAGTCCATCTTTTAACAAAATATAATAGTAGCCTTTACTGTATGAAGTTGGTAACATCTCTACAAAATATTTTCTACTAGGAATAAGATATTTTGGTTGAAGATGGGCAATAAGTTCTATGAATCCCTACTCTTCAGTGATTGTGAATGGCCAGTTACTCATTGCAATAAAATTCATTATTTTCTGATGAATTGCCTGTGATTTGGGGTCGTTAATATGCCATATCTTTTTTCCTCGACTCACTTGTTTCACGGCTTGGATCTTTCGCTCTTTTGGGGTTTCCTCTATTCTAGAGAACTACAGGACTCTCCCTTTTACTATCTAAATTTTTGACTTCCAGATATTCTCTTCGGTGATGATTTTCCCTATGTTTATTACGAAGTGATATATATATATATATATATATATATATATATCATATTTAATTTTTATATAATATAATACTATATATATATATGATATATTAGTAGTATTATATATATATAGTATATATATATATATATATAATATAGTATATATTATATATATTATATATATATATGATATATATATATATATATATAATATATATATATATTTCAATCACTGAAATGTGTGTGTGCTGGAGTGGCAAGGAATGAGAGGGGGAAAGAAGGAGTTGCAATTCTGATGAGTAACCTGCGGCCCAGAGCTATGGGGGATTTGTTTGTGTGAGTACTAGAATTCTAATGGTTAAATTTAAGTTTGAAAAGGTCAAGGTATGTGTGGATGTGACATATATGGTCCATCTGAGGGTGATGTTGAGGACTGCGATTTTCTGGGATAATCTAAATGATGTTTTGGATAGGGTGAGTAAGAGTTTCAGATTAATTGTCTTGGCTAGCTAAATGGTTGGAAAGGTGATTAAAAGAAGGATGGTATAACAGGTGACTTTGAGATGATGGGAGAGAATGAGAATGGTATGAAGGTGATTGATTTCTGTGAGGAGAGAGGTATGTTTGTAGGTAATACTTTCTTTACACACAAGAGTATTCATAAGTATACTAGAGTTGATGTAGGTAGAGATGGTATCGAAGTGAAAAGTATGATTGATTATGTGTTGGAAGGAGATGTTGAAGTATGTGATAGATGTTAAATCAGTGAGGGGGTTAGGGATGAGATTAAAGGATTATTATGTTGCTTTATGTAAGATTAAGGTAGTGGAGGCTTGGATGGAGAGGCAGATGATAAGGAAGGAAGTGGTAAGAATTAAAAGTGAGAAGTTAAGTGAACAAGGTAATAAGGAAAATTATTTGAGAGATTAAAAGAGATTGCAAATAAATCAGATTAATGTGAACAAGATGAACCTGAACAAATCTGGACAAAAAAGAAGGAAGTTTTCGTTAGTAGTGCAAGAGAAGTATGAGGATGTGCTAAAGTAGGAAGTACGAATGTTAACAGTGAGTGGTGGAATGAAGAGGTGATGCAAGCAGTCTAATTAAAAAAAAAAAAAAAAAAAAAAAAAAAAAAAAAATGCATGGTTGAATGTACTAATAGTCAATGATGAGGTTTTAAAAGAAAGGTGTTTGGAAATAAATAAGGAGGGAATAAGGAAGACTAAAAGTTGCATAGTGGAGGAAAAATGAGGCAAATGAACAGTTTGGAAGGAGGATGAATGGAGGCTTACAAGAGAATAGGAAGCTCTTTTGGAAGGAAGCGTGAAATGTTAAGAATGAGAATAAGGGGAGTTTGCATAGAATGGAATGGATGTGTGGAGAGTGTGGAGGGAACATTTCAAAAATCTGTGTAACATTGGCAGTAATAAGAGGTGATAGTGAATGTGTGTGGTTTGATAATACAAGAAATAGGTATTTTGGGATGAGGTAATGAGTTTAGTGAGAAAGTTGAAGAATGGTAAATCTGCGGACATAGATGGAATTACTGGTGAAGTGATCAAGAATGGAGGCGAGATGGTGATTGATTGGATTTGGAAGTTGTGTAACAAAGCGATTATGTAGGGTATAGTTCCGAGAGATTGGAAAGCAGTAATAGTACCCTTAAATAGGGGTAAAGGGGATAAGGAGAACTGTAGGAACTATAGGGGAAATAGTTTGTTGAGTGTTGTAGGGAAGATATATGTTGGTATTGTGGTTGAAACAGCAAGTCGAGTGACTGAAGGACTGATTGTTGAAAAACAAAGTGCATTTAGAAGTAATAGAGAATGTGTGGATCAAATTTTTACATTGAAACAAATGATTGAGAAAATGGGAGAAGAAGAAGAAATCGTATTTAGGTTTTATGGACTTACAACAAGCGTAGGATAGGATTAATAGGGAAGCTCTGTGGCATGTGTTAGTGATATATGGTGTTGGTGGAAAGCTTCTGAATGTCATCAAAAGTATGTATTACGTATATAAGAAGTGCATGTGTTAAGGGATAATATGTTATGGAGTTGAAAGTGAGTTGAATTATAAGATTAATGTAGCATAGAGTAGTGAAGGGATTGTGTTATGTTTTTGGTTCAATTTGTATATGGATGGGGTTATGAAAGAATTAGAGGTAGGGGTGGAAGGGGAATGTGTTGGAATGATGGAGAATGGAAGAGGGTGCCCTACTAATTAAATGAGGATGATTTGGTTTTGTGTGGTGAACCTGAAGAAAGTTTGAGAGGATTGTTAGAGGGGGTTGAAAGTAAATGCAGATAAGAGTAAGGTTTTGGTTGTGAGTGAGGGGATTCCGCAGTGTGGTTATGTTAGATGGTGGGAAAACGGAACAAGTGTGTGAGTTTAAATATTTAGGATATATGTTGGATGAAATAGGAATGGATGATGCAGTGTAGTAGGAAAGTTGTGAATGGTAGGAATGTGGCTGGTGCAATTAAATCCTTGGTGGATGTAAAAGGACTAAGTCTTGAGTGGGCTAGGGGTTTGCATGAAGGTATGTTATTACCAATGTTAAAGTATAATAGTGAAACTATGGTCTGGAATAAGAGGTATAGATCTAAGGTACATCGTTTTCAGAAGGAAAATCTTAGTGGATGGAGTCAGTAAAGGAATGCCTGAAGGAAAGGAATGTGAGCTTGGCAGAGGCAAGAAGAAAGGTGCATAATAGGAGTAAATGGCTGGGTTTTGAGAGCGTATGGTTGTGGGCATAGCACATTGGATGAACCCCACATTGATGATACCACAGTGAAGGTTTGTTGCAGTCTCATGGAAACCCTAGGGTGGATTTTGCTGACTGCAATGAGTTCTACTTAAGGGTATAAAGGGGACTACTACTATGATCTACTACCTTTCTGTTTCCGGTGTATGCGACGCACCTCACCCCCAATCTGGGGAAAGGAGGTGAATGATGATGATAATGACATATTATATATTAATTATATATATTTGTATATATATATATATATATAATAATATATATATAGGTATTATATTATATATATATATATAATATGATTATAATATATATATTATATATTATTATATATATATATTATATATATCAACCCACTTCCTTCATCTCAAGAACTGGGGTGATCAGGTGTCAACAGCACACGGAAGCCAGATATAAGTAGTAGAGATAATCGACGCAAGCCCGAAAAGAAAGCCGAGCCTTACAGTCCCCTTTAATACCTTTAGTGAGGACTTTCGTCCGCATTTGGTCAGGAAAATCATCCTTATAGCTTTCCACGGGGACCTGCCGGCGCGACCCTCAACTATGGCTCTCGTCAATGTAGGGTTCATCCCTTGGCCCAGGTGGGCCAAACCATACCCCCAACCATAACTCCTCACAAAACCCCGCCATTTCATCCTTTATGCATCTTTTTTCTCGCCTCTGCCAATACTCACAATTCTCTCTCTTCAGGATAGTCCTTTACTGACTCAAATTCCTACTTTTTCTTCAGTCTCCTAGCCGGTTGAATTCCCAGCACTCTCACCACTAGACATCCGCTTAATCCAACCGACTATCTATTTGTTCCATTCCTTTTCTATCTTGACTGAAGCTCAATTCTCTTAAATGTATCTTTCATGTTCTTTCGTTCATTTACCTGAACTTTCTTCACACTCACATTCAACTCTCTAATATATTCGTGTCATATTTTCTTTTATTGTTTTATATAATTTCTTATCAACACCAAACACGCCCCCTAATATATATATTATATATATTTATTTATTATTATATATATATATATATATATATAATTTATATAATATATATTTATTATATATATATATATTATTTTGATATTAGTTATATTCTATTTATATTATTAGTATATATTATATATTATATTATATATTAGTATAATTTTATTATTATTATAGTTTTATAATTTGTATATTTGATGTGGGTTTATGAAAGAATTTGTAGTGTGGGATGTGCAGGTAAATGGTGTTTATGAATGGTGGAGATATTGGAGTTGAGTTGGAGGGTGTCCGCTACCTATTTTATAGTTTTGCGGATGATTTTGTTCTGCTTGTGTGGCGATATTTCTTGAAGAGAGTTTTTTGAGAGGATTTGATAAGAGAGATTTGGCATGGGTGTGTAAAAGGTAGGGGCTTTGAAAGTAAACGGTGAAAGATGTTAAGTTGTTTGGTTGTGAGGTGAGTGGACTACTCCTCTAGTTTGTGTAGGTATTTTTAGATGCTGAGGCAGCTAGAATAAGTGTTTATCGTTTTAGATACTGAGGGTATTAGTTGGATGAGAGGAATCTGGTTGACGATGCAGAGTGTTGTAGGAAAGTTTGTGTATATGGTCTAGAAGGTTGGCTGTGGCAATTTAAATCGTTGGTGAATGCAGAGGGAGGGATTGTCTTGAGTGTGCTAGGGTCTGACATGAGGGTATTGTTTGTTATACCTGTGTTTTATTTTGTATGGTAGTGAGACTTATGGTCTGGATATAAGAAAGTTATAGTGATCTAGAAGTTCATATGTTGTTCAGATGGTACTATTGAGTCTAGGGTGTTGCTAGGTGTGAGAAGATATATAAGAGATTGTGATATATTATCGTTATAGAGAGTGTGTTGTGTGTAAGAAAGGGGTAAATGAGAGAATAAATGAAAGTTGTTGAGATGTTGTTTGGTCATGTGGATAAAGTGTATAGATGTATAGTAGGTTTTGGTTAAACGGATGTAATAGTGGTGAGTGTGCTGGTGGGAATCGACAGCTGGGAGACCGAAGAGAAAGTGGGATTTGAGTTCGGTGACGATAATGTCTTGAATGGGAGAAATTTGTGAGTTGGCAGATGGCGGCGGAGATGATTAAAGGTGCTATGATGGAAGAGAATGGCGGGGTTTGTATGGGTGCATCATAGTTGTTTAGATCTCCACCTGGGCCAGGGATTTGAACCTTTACATTGGGGATTAACCCTAGTGAACTTCGAAGAGAAAAATGATCTCTATGGTTGGTATTTTCTGTCTGTGTACGAGTTCTCTCTCACTATATTAATGTTGTAGCAAGGGGCGGTAAGCTGGCTGTTCCTTTTCGACGTTTGCATCTTCTCCTACTGTGGGTTGCTTGTCTTTGTCCTTATGCTGTGTACATGCACTTACCGCCCATTCTTGGGGCAAAGAGGAAGGTGAGAAAGAAGAAAGAAAGAAATATATAAAGGGTATATTATATATATAATATATTTAGTATGTTATTTATTATGTTTTATGATTAGTGTTATTATAGTTTTTATATATAGTTATATATATATTTATAAGTTTGTTTATATTTGTTATATGTTTTATATATTATTGTATATTAATAGGTTATATATATGGTATATATTGGATTATTTATTGTAGTGTGGATTTTGATTATTATTATTTGGTAGGTGTATTAGAGTTAGTTTATTTTATTGATTTAGTATATTGTATGTTTTTTTCTTTCTGTCGCTTGTCTTTCTTTCTTGCCAGCTTCCTCTTTGCCCCAAGATTGGGGTAAGGTGCGCTACATTAGGCATTTCGGTTATGAAAGAAAACAGTAGGAAACATGACTAGGAATCTCGAAAAAGATAAGCCATGCCTTACCGCCCCCTCTGTACCATAATTAGTGAGAGCGTCGTCACAGACAGAAAATCCACCCTTAAGCTTCATGGGACCGCGACGGACCTCACTATGGTAAATCGTCAATGTAAGGGTTCAATCCCTTGGCCCAGGTGGAGGTGGACGCAACAACCATTGCCCCCATACAAAAACCCCGCCATTTCTTCCTCCTAATCATGCACCTTTATTCTCGCCCCTGCCAAACTCATCATTTCTCGTACTTCAGACATTCGTTCACACGACTCAATCCATCCTTTCTCTTCGGTCGTTTCCCAACACACTCTCCACTATATCATCCGATTAACCAACCACTTTTTCATTCAAATGCCTTTCCACATGACCAAACCATCTCAACATACTTTCATTTTATTCTCTCGTTTAACCGCCCTTTCCTTCACACACACAACTCTCTTAATTACGTTCATTCCTACTTTATTAATTTTCTTTTCACACCTAGCATGCCCCTAAGATTGTCCATTTCTGAACACATTGAACTTTAGATCTATACTTCTGTATTCCAGACCATAGTCTCACTACCATACAATAACACAGTAACAACATACCCTCATGTAAGACTCTAGCGCACTCAAGACCTTAGTCCCTTTCATTCACCAATTCGATTTATGCACCAGCCACCTTCCTGCCTATTCACAACTTTCCTACTACACTCTGCCATTCTCCGTTCCCTCTCATCCAACACCTACCCTAAATATTTAAACTCAGACACTTGCTCAGACATCACACAATATATATATAATATATATATTATATATATATATATATATTATATATATACTATATATATAATATATATATATATACTAATATATATAATATATTATAATATTATATATATAATATATATATATATGCGCACACTGTCCTATTAGCAATATCACTTGAGAAATTACCAATTACTACTAACACCCTTACCTATCAGCGGAATGTTATAAAAGGCTTGATATTTTTTGCCAACTCCCAATGGTCTTGAATCAGCTTCCTTGAAATGAGACACCCAATGGAACCACTGAAATAACAATACAATACAATGACAAAAAAACAAAAAAAAACATATTATTTAATATTAATGTCATTGAACTATAAGGAATTATAATCAATTCTCTCTATTATTTTGTTAAATAAACAGTAAATAAAAATTTGAAGGTTTCCCTCATAAATTATGTTCTTTTGTTCTCTGATGGGCTGGATCACAACTACTTTCCCCAACTTTTGAAAAACAATATTTATTAGGGATGTACCGATAGTATCGGTATCGGTATCGGCAGTATCGGCCAATTTTCTTGGTATCGGTATTGGTTAATATGGCCGATACTTCTTAGTTTTTGGGTGAAGAATTATGAGAAACTTTTAGATTCAATAACACTGTACAACATGAAAAATGTCCTTCACATGAAAATATGTGTTTCTTGTATATTCTTGCGTGAAAAGAACAGATCTGTGCTTATTTTTTGTCTACCAGATATTGAATTGGTGGAATTGGCGAATTTGATAACTATACCATTTCCCATTTTCTTGTTAGCAGATGTTTCCTCCCACGTGCTTTTGAATGTTGTTCAGTATGGTTTGGATGTTGTGAGGTGTACTAGTGTTGTAATGAAAAGAGTATAAGTATATTATTTTAATATATATATATATATATAATATATATATATATATATATATATATATATATTATATATATATATTATAGTATATCGTTATATATGTATATATATATATATATATACTATTATATATATATATTATATATATATATATATAATAATATATATATATATATATATATATATAATATATTATTTTTCTATTTTCATGTTTATATTCGAAATTATAATATTGCTATAACATAATAATAGGAAATAATTATTATAACAAAAGTATTATATGCTGTCAAGTTCTTTATAATGCCACGTCAGTGTAAAAAATAGCCTTAACCTATTTTGTTATGTGTGTGGAGAACTTACATTTAAAACCCAACAATGTAGCTTGTCACCATTAGTTAGAAAGGCTTATGAATTGTACTTTTGATGTAAAGTTGGGGACTAGGAAAGTCCTGGGCCTCCACATGTACATGCTGCAATTCATGTTAGAAGGAATATGAGAAAATGGTTAAAGAAAACTAGCCGTATAAAATTTGCTCTACTATGATTTGGGCGTGAACGACAATCACGTAATGGATTGTTACTTCTGATTGACAAATGTGCAGGGGTTCTCTTCAAAATTCAAACATTTTATCCAGTATCCAAACCTACACACCGCAATGAGTCCAGTTCCACATTCAGATGATCTTCCTGTGCCTACACCTCCCTATGAATTTACTGTTGACTCAGAAGATGACCCCTCCGATCATGACACAAGGTATCAAGATCCTGACTTTGAACCATCAACATCTATGACATGTTCACATCATGAAATCACACAAGAGG
>JABUQX010002655.1:27500-37500 GCA_015478945.1 Trachelipus rathkii | reverse complement strand
AGGTAACATGTCTCACATAGAACACTTTCATTCTAACAGAAGAACCCAAATATATTTCAGGACCAGTGAAACAAACCACCTCATTAACAGTTTCAGCTTAAATATATTCAATGTTGGAACAAAACTCTCACATAAATCACAAATAAGTCTTGCAAAACTAAGAACAGGTACCCATCTACATAAAAACAAACATAGAGCCTATTTAAAATTGATAACACCCAATTCATTTCATGATACTATAAAGATCCACCACCAGTGAAATATTTCCCAAACTAACCCTCGTACCCATGGGATTCCCATATATATATATATATATATATATATATATATATATATATATATATATATATATATATATATATATATATATATATATATATATATATATATATATTTATATGTATAGAAACTTTTCTTTATTTAATTTTTAAAAAAAATTATATATATATATAGGGGTATATATATATATAGTTATATATATATATATATATATATATATATATATAGTATATATATATATATATATATATATATAAATACATATAAGAAAGAGCATATATATATATATATATATATATATATAGTATATATATATATATATATATATGCTCGTATATATATATATATATATATATATATACCTATATATATATATATATATATATATATATATATATATATATATATATAGGGTTGATTAAAAAAAACGTTCGTTTTTTTTAAAAAAAAACGTTTTTTTTTTTAAAAACCAAAGGCCAAAATTTTTTTTTTTTTTTGTTTTTTTTAAATTGCTTTTACATATTTAACAAGTCTTTTTAGGTATTTAGCATTAAAATACAGTAAATACAATATGTTAAAAGAGGTATGCAATATATAAAGTAGATTTAATTACTTAGTTAAGCTTAATTACTGCTCTAGGGCATATAATTATTGCATTTCACATGATCTGATTATTATTATTATTATTATTATTATTATTATTATTATTATTATATATATATATATATATAAAGAGTAGTTAGTTATATATATATATATATATATATATATATATATATATATATATATATATATATATATATATATATATATATATATATATATATATATATAATATATATTTATCTAACTAAAAAGACCGCCCTCTCTGTACCATTAATTAGTAAGGACTGTCGCAGTCAGAAAATCCACCCTATAGCTTCAAGGGACTGCGACAGACCCTCACTATGGTAAATCGTCAGTGTAAGTGTCATCCTTGGCCCAGGTGGGCCACAACCATACCTCCCCCTCACAAAACCCCGCCATTCTCTTATTATGCACCTTTATTCTCGCTCAAACTCACACTTCTGTCCTTCAGACATTCGCTTACTCACTTTTTTTTCATTCCCCCAGCCGGTCGGTTTCCAACACACTCGCCACTATACATCCGCTTAAAAACCAGCTATCAATCATCCTTTCCACATGACCAAACCATCTCAACATATTTTCATTTATTCTCTCGTTTACCCCTTTCTTCACACCACACAACTCTCTAATACGTTCATTCCTCATTTTATCAATTCTTCTCACACCTAGCATGCCCCTAAGATTGTCCATCTGAACACATTGAACTTTAGATCTATACTTCTTATTCCAGACCATAGTCTCACTACTATACAATAACACAGGTAACAACATACCGTCATGTAAGACCCTAGCACTCTAAAGACTTAGTCCCAATACATTCACCAACGATTTTATTGCACCAGCCACCTTCCTGGCATCCAACATATACCCTAAATATTTAAACTCAGACACTTGTTCCAGCTGCTCACCATCTAACATAACTTCACAGAGGACTGTCCTCACTCACAACCATAACCTTTCTCTTATCTACGTTTACTTTCAAACCCCTCCTTTTACACACCCTGCCAAATATCTCTACCAATCCTCTTAAACTCTCAGATTCGCCACACAAACCAAATCATCCTCGATATAATAGGTAGGGCACCCTCCACTCATCTCCATTCTCCATCATTTTAACACCATTTCCTGTCACGCCCACCTTCAATTCTTTCATAACCCCATCCATATACAAATTGAATAACCAAGGAGACATAACACAACCCTGCCTCACTCCGCTATTAATACTAAACCAATCACTTTTGACACCATTTATTCTTACACACGCCTCACTATCGTCATACATTCTTTGATTCCATTCAGAAGCCTACCACCAACACTATATATCACTAACACCTGCCATAGAGCTTCCCTATTAACCCTATCAATATCCCTGTTGCAAATCCATAAAACTTAAATACAATTTATTCTTCTTCCTCATTTTCTTCTTTAACTTTTGTTTCATCCAGTGTGAGCTTTTTTCTACACATCCTACTACTCCTAAACGCACCTTGTTCTTCACCAATCAGTCCTTCAGTCACCCGGCGCAACTCTTTCGACCAAAATACCAACATATATCTTCCCTATAACACTCAATAAACTAATTCCCCTATAATTTCTACAGTTCCTTTTATCTCCCTTACCCTTATATAAGGGTACTATTACTGCTCTCCTCCAATCCCTCGAACTATACCCTCCATAAACGCTTTATTAAATAACTTCAAGATCCAATCAATCAGAAACTTGCCTCCGTTCTTGATCATTTCACCAGTAATTTCATCTATACCTGCAGATTTACCATTCTTCAACTATCTCACTCTACCCATTTCCTCTTCTTTGCTAATAACCTCATCCCCAAAATAACTATTCCTTCTTGCACCATCAAACCCACACACACAGTGACTATCACCTCTTCATTACTGCCAATATTATATAGATTTTCGAAGTGTTTTTCCACACCCTCACATCCATTTCATCAGTTACAAAACACCATCCCTATTCATTATTCTGAGCAGGTTCCCCTTATTCTAATTTCTTTTTAACCTTTCGAGCTCCTTTCAGAAGAGCCTATTCCCTTGTATGTCCCTCATTCATCCTCCTTCCTAAACTGTTCATTTTACCTCTTCTTTCTCTCTTCTACGTATGCATCTTTTAAGCATTTCTTTTTTCCTCCTTATATAATTCCAAGCATCTTTCTTTTGAAACTTCATCATTTGCTTTTAGTACATTCAACAAAGCTTTTTTTTATACTTTTAACCGCTTGCATCACCTCTTCATTCCACCACTCACTGTTAACATACTTCTTTTGAACTGCTAACAACCACTTCCTTCATTTGCTTCCATATATGTTCAGTTTCAACTTGTTCACATTCAACTGATTTACTTTGTAAGCGTTCTTACATACTTATCCTTATTACCTTGTTCACTAAACTTCTCACCCTTTCTACCCTCTTCCTTCCATATCACCTTCCTCTCCATCCAAGTCCCCACTAACTTAATTTTACATAGAACAACATAATGATCCGATAATCCCATTTCTAAACACCTCACTGATTTAACATCCAACATATACTTCAACATCTCCTTCTTCACCAACACAAAATCAATCATAATTTTCACTTCGATACCATCTCTACCTACACCAACTCTAGTATACTTATGGATACTCTGTGTTTAAAGAAAGTATTACTTACACACATACCCTCTCCTCACCTGCCAGAAATCAATCACCTTCCTACCATTCTCATTTTCTCCCTAATAACTTCAAAACCACTCAGTTATACTTTTCGATCATATATGATATATCTATATGTTATATGATCATATATATATATATATATATATATATATATATATATATATATATATATATATATATATATATATATATATATATATATATATATATATATATATACACTGTATATATATAAAATCCGTATTAATAGTCAATATTTAGGCCTAGAAGGGATATTGGTAATTTAAAACATCATTAATATACATAAAAAGAGGTAATTTTAATAAAAAAAAAAAAATTTCGTTTTAGAAACGTAATTTTTCAAAAACAAATAAAAAAAAAAGTCTTTCAATAGGCTCAAAAATATAGAAAAATTCAAATATATTCTTGTTATATATATTTATATAAAGTTGGTATATATAAATATATAAATATATTATATATATATATATATATATATATATATATATATATATATATATATATATATATATATATATATATATATATATATATATATATATACTTACATATTTCGCGAACATTATTGAAAAGTTAAATACAAGTTATAACTGAGTTCTATAAAACAGTATTACTCATTTTCTTGAAGTTCCTGAATATATATATATATATATATATATATATATATATATATATATATATATATATATATATATATATTTCAGTTTCATGTATATATATATATATATATATATATATATATATATATATATATATATATATATAATACGGTACCAGTAACCAGTATATATATATACCGGTATATATAATGAAGGGGTTCCATCTTGATGGCTCCATTATTTATTCCCTAGTGTTTTTGTTATAGTTTATATTGGGTAATTGTGGAGCATAATATTAAGTAGGTATATTTATGTAGTAGTTTGCCACCATACTTTAACCTGCAATGGATGTTTTCATGTTTTGTCTATTTAATAGGAAGTATTTTGTATAATAATAATATAGCAGATGATATCATTTATTCGAATTTGCCCCCATTTGAGTTGAGCAAACCTTTACACAAGAGTGAAGAATTACCAGTTCAAGTAAGAAACTAGTACTCTTATATTGTTCACATTTTTAATGTATAGGTTATATGATGTTAATATTTTATGCCTCAAAATACATAAAGTGTTGTTGTCTATAGTTGTGTTCAACTACTTCCAGACATCTTGAATAAGTTGTTTTCTATACAATGAATTACCACCTTAGTGACTACTCCACACCCAGGAAATCAATAGCAGCTTTCCCTCTTTCCCCCTCTTCGACAGTCCCTACTGCTAGGGTGCGTATATATATTTTTATATGCCCATAATAATCCTTTATTCATCATTACAGAAAGAAGGGATGATATATATTCATCATTATAGAAAGAAGGGATATGTCCCTCGCTGATCACTCATCCAGCACCATTGCCAATAAGACCTGAAGACTTGTGTCAGAGAGCAGGATGATAATCAGTTGATGGAAGGCAACCTTGTTGAATGGCATCCAGGAGGTACCTAGAAAAGCTCCATAAAGAAGAGGCAGCCATTTTGACCAGTTACCCCTATGTGAGAGGAGGTCCAACAAAGTATGACGTGTTTCTTACGAGAGTGAAGCAGCTGAAGAAATTGTAGCACAGCGGATACTATTGTGTTTTTTGAATAAGGGGCTTTAAGCATCTGGAGGGCACTGAGCGAATCTGAATAAATGACATGAGTGGTCCTAGTTAAGGAATAGAATTTGAGAATGGGCAATCATTATAGCCATTAATTCTGCTGTAAAAATTGAAGCATGAGGGGGGAGGGTGTGGAAGAGGCTGCAGTCAAGAAAGACCAGATGCATCCACTCTGTCCCCTGTTTTAGAGCAGTCGGTAAACAAGAGTAAATCAACTGAAGAATGAGACAGGAATAATGCCTTTAAAAAAACAAAAGGGTGGCTAGACTTGGAGAGGGAGGTCAGGACCAGGCAAGTGGTGGGAGTGGAGAATAGCAAAGGTGTATACACTTCGTAATAGGAGAACCACAGCATCTTTTGCAAAGGGATGTTGAGGAAGTTAAGGATGTTATAAACTGTTTTCAAATGGCCAGTAAGGAGGATTCTGAGATATCTCTTGCAGAATCGGTAAGCATATGGTATTGGGGTTTGAAAGCGAAGATAGCTTATGCACATGTTGAAGAGAAAGAGTGGCATCACATTGGATTCAAATTCAAGGCTCACTCAGGGGGGCCAATCGGAAGGCTCCAGTGGAGATACAGATTGTCTCATTTTGAATGGGATCGAACAGTTGTAATAGAGTTGGGGAGGTCTGACCATATACTATGCAGCCATAGTTCAGCTTTGATCGGATTAGGGTGGTGTGGAGATGTAAAAGGAACTTGCGATCAGCACCCCAAGATTTTGAGGCGAGATGGCGCAATAGGTTAGGCACACAATGACGAGTCATTTTCAGGAGTTTAATGTGTGGTGTTTATGTTAGGTTGTCATCTAGAATGAGTCTTAGAAATTTGAATTGTGAAGCTACAGGAATGGGTGAACCATATAAGGTTAGGTTCGCAGGAGGAAGGTGGCAAGTTCTTCGACTGCATTTTTTTCCTAAATAGTACTAATGAGTTTTGATGGGTGAGAAATGGAAGCCATGGAAATTACCCCATTGTGAAATATTCTCAATAGCTTATTGAAGCTGCCTTTCAAGAAATGGCAGCCTGGCATAGGCAATACAATATATAGCGCTAGGTCATCAGCATAAGAGAAAAATTGATCATCACTGGGATAGAAGTAACAATGTCATTGAATCCGAGAGCAAATAATAATACACTTAGAGCACTGCCCTGTGGAATGCCTATATCCAGAGTAAAGTGGCATGATAGAACAGAAGAGCACTAAACCTGGATGGATCTGTCTGTCTGAAGGAAAACATTTAATAAAGAGAGGGAGCTATCCTTGGAAGCCAAGTGGGTGGAGTTTAAGGAGAAGTTCTCCATGTTGTGTCATAAGCCTTTGCAAGATCAAAAAAAGACAAAAAGAACCATCCCACCAATTGAGAATTCTTGGTGCTGTATGGGAGAGTAATGAGATGTGGTTGAAATATTCCCCAGGAGGGTTAATGAACATAAATGGCAGTTCCCGAACAGGAGGCTTTAAATCCCATTCCCCAAAATATCAATTTATAAGCTAGCTTAATTTGTATATGACCAAATCAAACTAACCTAAATTTTATCACCCTGAATAGCGTCATAGAGCTGTTTCACCTAACATGGGTACAGTCTTAATTCAGAACCGATGACTACAATATTATCTGGTATAGAACAATACAAAATCCCCCACTACTATAAATAATTGATAAATGAAAACATGTTAGTGAAAAGATCTTAAATTATTATAGTTTAATTTTAATTACCTGTATATTTACATTTGTACAGGTTATAGCAATGTTTGCATATCTTCAGAAGATATTTTTATATGGGTAATTATGTTTACCTTGTACTGTATTCAACTCCCATAATGAAATTGGAATATGGTAGGTAAAACACTATGCTAACATGGACATCATGAAACGGAACCAGAATATACCACTAAATTTGATATTTGTGAATTCGTTTTACACTCATTCATTTAACCAATAACTGAGTTAATATTTGTGTTTGTGTTGGATATGTGAGTTGAAACAATAAAGAAATATTAATCTCTACCTAGCTTATATTTGAAGATCCAAATTCGAATGAACCTTTCATCTGCAATAGAAGTTTGCAGAAGATCAATAGCTATCTGTTCTTCTACTTGAAATGATGAAGAACAATCTTTGCTCCTAGGAGTCGACTTCAATGAGGACCAATTTATGGTCCTGTGATAACAAACAATGAGGAGCAATTTATGGTTCTAAGGTGAACTCTCTGAGGAACAGTGTATGTTCTTATGATGATCTGGATGAGGAATAATTAATGTTCTTAAGGCCTAGATGAGGAAAAATGTATGTTCTTATGATGATATGGATGAGGAACAATGAATGTTCCTAAGGTCTTGATGAGGAGCAATTTATCTTCTTTATCAAACGAAAAAAATTTCAGCAACAAAAAATTGAGTCCAGAAAAAAAATAAGTTCAAGAAAAAAAATATCAAAAAATAAATTCTCAGACAAAAAAAAATTCCCCCCCCCCAAAAAAAATAGGAAGAAACAGGAATTAATAACAGATCAATAAATGATTATATAATAATAAGTAATATAAATATATAGTATCACAGAATTCATTAAATTGATTTTCATGAATACAATACCCCATATAGCTAAATCAATTCCAGGTTTTGGGGTTTTCTTGATAATTTCCTGTCTTCCAAGATAGCTATATGGTAAATTCCAATAAATGTTTCAAATATATAAATCTATAAACAATCTATGGAACAGTATATTTCAATATAATTATAACTCAGTACTAAAATGAGAAAATAAAAAAGGAAATTAAGAATATTCATAAGTTGATGATTTAAGTAAATATAATATCTAATAATCAAAATAAGGCTGGCCTTTACACTGGATGTCTTGATCTAGTTTTAACAAGGGATCTGCAGTCAAACAATTTTTTGTGGAAACCAAACTGGAAGATTGAAAAAGCCTGGCGACTCCAGAATGGGGAAAAGAAGGGCTGAAACCATTTTCTCCATTAATTTCCAAGTATGACAGGTCAGGGAAATTAATCTTTTATTTTGATCTTTCCCAGGTTTGGGAATAGGGATTACAAAAGTTGTAGTCCAAATAGGTGGAAAAGAGGATTCAATCCAGATTTTGTTATAGCTACAGGGCCAGCAAGAATGCTGAAGCAGAGGGGTAAATATGACAGAGCATTAACTTCGAAATTAAGTCTAGGCCAGGTCTTTGCTGTTCACCAGTGCAGTTTGATAATCTGCATGTGTAAAAACACGGTTATAGGTATGATCTTCCATTTTTTGGTGTTAAAAAGACTGACCGTGCAGTGTTAATTCTCAATTTTTGAAAGGCTTCAGGATAGCAGAAAGATTTTGAGTGGCTAGCAAAACTATAACCTAATGCATCTGCAACAGGAGCAGAGATCATATCGGTTATATGAGGTCCATAACGGAGAACTGTGGGTGAAGAGTTGTAGGAGTGGAGAGACATTTTCTGTACAACTTTCCACACTGATGAAAGGGGAGTTGTAGAGCTGACAGTCAAAGTTTAAGTTCAAAAGTATTGCTTATGTATTTGGCGATTAATTTGACGAGATCTCACCACAGCTGCTTTGAAAATAATCATGTTTGGAGTGGAGTGGTACATTTTTTTTATTGCCTGTAGAGTTTTATCTTCTCTCAGTGTAAAAGCCACCAAGGTCTATTAAGACAGTAGTTTAGGAATAATATTAAGCTTTAAAACAGAACTACCGGTATATTACACTAGATTATCATATTTTATCATCTCAGTAACTTACAATAAACCACAGAAGCAATAACCATAGGAAAAATTAGTAGAAAAGGAAAGAAAAAAACAGATAGAAGATTGAACTATATGCGGTAGAGTGGTGTATCTTAAGTTTAAAACATTAGAAATAAAAAGATAGTAAGAAGCCACATGGGCCTATTGAGACTGTCCCAGTCAAGCCAATAGAACCAATCACCAAACAACATGTCCAAGCAAATCCAAAAGGCACCCTAGAGCTTGTCAATACCTTACATAGTATACACACAGTCTAAAACATGCTCATGCAAATCCACAAAGCACCCTAGGGCTTGTCAATAACTTACATAGTATACACAAAATCTACAAAAGAAAAAAAGCTGTAGCTTAAGTACATGCTAACCACACTACAAGCTTTAATAACTTTATAGTAATTTTGGTATGGGCAACGCATTGGAGCTAAAGTAACCTGCCAATCTTAGCTGGTCAAAATATACTATATAGTATACCATCCACATACCTATTCAATCCTTTCTTAAATGTTGCAATCAAATGCACCAACAACTCTGTGGCAAATCATTCAAAATTTAGCAAACACTATTACTGAATGGAATGCTTTCTTAAATCAATATGGCATGTTTTCTTCTTAATTTTCTTATTATGCCCCCTAGTCTCCCGTCTGTGCGGTACTATGAAGAATTTATTGGCCTCCATATTATCAATAGATGTAAATATTTTGTAGACTTGTATCATGTCCCCTCTGAGAAATCTATAACTAAACATTCCTGACTCCTTCAGCCTCTTCCCATAGCTCTTACCCTCAAAGTTCAAACCCAGAAATCATTCTTGCTGGTCTATGGTGCACTCTCTCTAGCATATGTAAGTTTTTCTTTAAATAAGGGGCCAAAACTTGTGCACAATACTTTTTAATACTGGCCTAACAAAGCTACTATACAGTTTACTTATAACTTCCTTG
>JABUQX010002655.1:0-22500 GCA_015478945.1 Trachelipus rathkii | reverse complement strand
AAGAATAATAATTAAGAAGCTGCATTGACCCCACTAGAATGTCCCAGTCAACTCATAATAAATAAGAATAATTACTTAAGAAGCCGCATGTCCTTTTTAGACTGTCCCAGTCAACCAATAAAAATAATAATTAGGAAGCCGCATTGGCACCTCTAGAATGTCCCAGTCAATCCCATAATAAATAATAAATAGAAGAATAATATAAAGAAACAGCATGCCTATCTAGGCTGCCAGTAACCAATAATAATAATTAATTAAAAATAATAATTAAGAAGCCACATTGATCCCACTGGAATGTCCCAGTCAACTCATAATAAATACAAATATATTTATTAAAATAAAACCGGAGATACTGTAAGAAAGCATGCAATCTTGATATAAGAAAGCATGCATTCAGTTATATAATAGGGTTGTTAATTTTTTGGAATAGTCTGAACAGGAGGTTGTGAGGTGACTCGAATTGCACATTTAAGAAAGGGTTGGATGTGTATATGGATGGTGTGGTAATCATAAATATATTTAGACGAAGCCCAAGTTGGCGAGAGTTTTAGTTACAGTAGTTATTATAATGTCAGACTGCATGCGTGACCATAACTTAGTTATTAAGCATGTGATGTTTGGGTATCCATATATTCATTAGTTTGACGAAGCAAATTGTGGATTTTAGTTACAGTAATTGACAATCCTAGGTGTTTTGTGGATTGCACTGAGCTGATTGGTTAGTGGGTTTGACTGGGACAGTCTCGACAGGCCCATGTGCCTTTTTACTGTCTCTATATTCTTAAGTCTTAAAGCCGCATGTCTTTTTATAAAAATTAATATTGAGAAGCCGCATTGCCCTTCATAGAATGTCCCAGTCAACCCATAAAATTAAGAATTAAAAATAATTTTTAAAATAATTAATGTAATTAATGAATGGTATTTATAATTAAGAAGCTACATGGGCATACACTTAGACTTTCCCAGTCAACCAACAAAAATTAATAAATAAGATAATAATTCAGAAGCCCACATGGGCCTTTCTAAACTGTCCCAGTCAACCATCACAATTATAATTAAGAATAAATTATTCTTATATTAATTTATGAGTTGGAAAAAAAAAACGGACAGTTAGATAGGCCATGCGGCTTCTGAATTATGATTCTTATTTATTAATTATAATGTATTGACTGGGACATTCTAGAGAGGCCGATGCGACTTTATATTATTATTCTTAATTCTTAATTATTGTTGGTTGACTGGGCAGTCTAGGTAGGCTCATGTGGCTTCTTAATTATAAATTACTATTCACTAATACATTAATTTATTTAAAAATTATTCTTAATTCTTAATTTTATGGGTTGACTGGACATTCTAGAGGGCTAATCTGGCTTCTCAATATAATTTTTTGGTCGACGGGGACAGGTCATAAAAAGGACAATGCGGCTTCTTAAAGTATTATTCTTATTTAATGAGTTGACTGGACATTCTAGAGCGATCAATGTGGCCTTAATATTATTTTTAATTATTTAATTCATTATTATTATTATTGAATCTAGATAGGCCCATGCGGCTTCTAAGTTATTATTCTATTTATTATTATTATGGTTGACTGGGACATTTGTAGGACATTGTTAAGAAGCCGCATGGTCCTTTTTAGATTGTCCCAGTCAACTAATAAAAATTAATAATTAAGAAGCCGCATTGGCCACTCTAGAATGTCCCAGTCAACTCATAATAAATATCAAATAATAAATAAGAATAATACTTAAGAAGCCGCTTTTGGGCCTATCTAGACTGTCCAGTCAACCAATAATAATTAGTAATTAAAAATAATAATTAAGAAGCCGCATTGACCCTCTAGAATCCAGCCAACTCATTATAAAATAAGATATTCTAAGAAGCCGCACGGTTCTTTTAGATTGTCCCAGTCAACCAATAAAAATGAATAATTAAGAAGCCGCATGCCACTCTAGATGTCTGCAGTCAACCCATAATAAATAATAAATAAGAATAATACTTAAGAAGCCGCATGGGCCTATCTAGACAACTTCACGCCTATTCTTATCCTCAAAGCCAAAAATCTACCTCCTCCGTTCTTTATGTTGAGCCCTCTCAGCATATCTATGTCTTTTTCTCATAAGGTGCTAAAATGTAGACAATAGTTTCAAATACT
Source organism: Trachelipus rathkii (assembly GCA_015478945.1). Lineage (NCBI taxonomy): Eukaryota > Metazoa > Arthropoda > Malacostraca > Isopoda > Trachelipodidae > Trachelipus > Trachelipus rathkii. The sequence continues at coordinate 20,345 of JABUQX010002655.1, read as the reverse complement.
GGCCCTAACATAGTATTATACACATTATGAAAGAACCAATATATATAATTAGTCTGCATCTGCCAATTAATTTCAATTTTTAACCCTAAGCCCTAGCTCTTGGACTCGAAATTACAATGGAAACAATGAAACACAACACTAAAGAATGTTACAGATTACGGGTTACAATGCCAATTGTAAAATATATTGAAAAATATATATTAAAAACATCATAATATATATAGTTTTATATTATTTTTTATTTCTATTGAAGTTAAATCACTTAAATATACAAAAAAAAAATTTAAAAAAATATTAAAAAAATAAAAAAATCAAAAAAATCAAAAAAATCAAAAAAATCAATAAAATCAAAAAAATCATGATTTATTTATAAAAAAATCAAGTAAAAAAATCAATTGATTTTTTTCATTTGATTTTTTTCTTGCCATCCCTGTTTAGTAATGTATTTATTTATCTATTTGCAGGATAAAATGTAATAGCAATTTTATGCTCAATAAAGCCTAAAGTCATGTCAGTTTTAGATCCTTTTAAAGTTAAAAATAAGGGCTTATATTACAATTTATTGAGCATAATTCTTTTTATTCTTGGACGTTTGATACTATAAACAAAATGGAACGTGGACTTCGGCCGGACAGACTCGAAATACATCCCTCATCTCCTGAGGCTCCGAAGATTTTTAAGCATTGGCTGTACATTTTTGAGAGGTATAAAGAAAGCATCGCTTCTGATTCCGAAAGTTGTAATTTGGGACTTTTAGCTAATTCCTTATCATCTGACAATTTTGAGGTTGTATCTGATTGCTCTCGTTACAGTGATGCTATTAAGAAATTGAAAGATTTGTTTATCAAAACCCCGAATGAAGTTGTGGCCCGCCATAAATTGTATACCCGTCATCAGAAGAGTGATGAAACTATTGATGATTATGTAAGAGTATTGTATTCACTCAGCATTGATTGTAACTATAGGTCTGTCTCTGCTGAGGAACATAGAAGTCAAAGTATTAGGGACGCTTTTATAGCTGGATTGTCCTCTAGTCTTATTAGGACTAGACTTTTGGAAAATAAGAATTTATCTCTTGATAACGCTGTGGAGCAGGCTAGAGCTCTGGAAATTGCTGGTAAAGATTCCCAGAGTTATCTCTCTAAAATAGCGTTGGCTCATGTTAAAACAGCTGATCTACCTGTCTCTTCTAACAAATTTTCTGAAGCTGGAATAGTTGATTCTGACGAAGGCCCTGCAGCTTCTGGAATGTCCCAGGACATTGGAGCTGCAGCGAGACCTTGGAAATGTTTCTTTTGTGGGTCCTCCAAAATTCATTCAAGGCAGAAGTGTTCTGCTCGGGATGCCATATGTCATAAGTGTAAAATTAAGGGACACTTTTCATCGGTATGTCGTAGACCTAAGAGTGAAATATTTGCAAATCCTGGAACATCAGCAAGTGTTCCTACTGCTACACTGTTGACAATTGTAGAGTCTTCTTGTTCTACTTTAGGATTAAATTCTTCTGTGGTGGAAGTGATAATTGGACATAATACTTTTAATGCTCTTTTGGACACAGGTAGCAGTGAAAATTTTGTCTCATCAAGTGTTGTTAAACAGCACTGCTTCAAGGTTGACCCTTATTGTGGTATGATAACTATGGCTACCTCAAGGTTTACTCAAAAAGTGGAAGGCATTTGTTATGTTGATCTGACACTAAATTCGAGAGAATATAAGAATGTGAGGATGCTAATCATGCCTGGACTGTGCCAAGACATTATTCTGGGACTCCCTTTCTTGAAGAATCATAAATCTATTAGTTGGGGATTTGGGGGTCCTTTGCCTACAATGGAGTTTAGTTGTTTGACTTCCTTAAATATTGAACCACCTCGAATTTTTCAGAATCTAACACCTAATGTGAAGCCTATTGCTACTCCTTCTCGAAGATACAATTCATCTGATGTGAACTTCATTAAGTTGGAGATAGAGCGTTTATTAAAGGAAGAGATTATACGACCTTCTCAGAGTCCCTGGAGAGCTCAAGTACTTGTGATTACTCAAAATAATTCCAAGAAGAGGATGGTTATAGATTATTCAACTACTGTGAATCGATATACATATCTTGATGCTTATCCCTTGCCAAATATTGAAAACTTGGTTAATAACATTGCAAAGTATTCTGTATACTCTGTTATCGATTTAACGTCAGCATATCACTTGGTTCCCTTGCATCCAGATGATAAGAAATACACTGCATTTGAAGCCTGTGGAAAGTTGTATGAATTTAATAGGCTCAGCTTTGGACTTACCAATGGTGTTGCTGCTTTCCAGAGAGTGATGGATACTTTTATTGACAAGTATGATTTAAGGGACACTTTTTGCTATTTAGATGATTTAACAATCTGCGGAATTGATAAAAAATCTCATGATGTCAATCTTAGACGATTTATTAGAGCAGCTGAAGAGTGTGGTATGGTTCTCAATATGGAAAAATCTAAGTTTTCTCAAACTTCTATATGTGTCTTAGGGTATGAAATTAGAGAGCATGAATTACGTCCTGACCCTGCTCGTTTAGATCCCATACGTACTTTACCATATCCTAGGGATAAAAAGTCATTGGATAGGATTCTTGGTTTGTTTGCTTATTATGCAAAATGGATTCCCAAATTCTCAGAAAAAATTCGCCCCTTAATCGATGTATCATTCCCTCTGGGTGAGGCTTCTAAGGCTGCTATTGACACCTTAAAAACTTCTATTATTAATGCTGTGAAAATGCATATTGAAGAAACTCTAGAATTCACAGTAGAAACGGATGCATCTGATAGCTGTATTGGAGCAGTCCTGCAACAGGAAGGACGGCCAGTAGCTTTTTTTTCTCGCACTCTGAACTCCTCGGAGAAAAATCATTGTTCTCTTGAGAAGGAGTGCTATGCTATTGTTGAAGCTATTAGACAGTGGAGACATTTCCTGTTAGCTAGACCTTTTAAATTAATAACTGATCAGCGGTCGATATCGTACATGTTAAGTCAGAACCACAAAGGAAAAATCAAGAATGAAAAAATTATGCGATGGCGTACTGAAATCCAGTCATACAAATATGAGATTGTACATCGACCTGGGAAGTTAAATATTGCTGGCGATGCAATGAGTAGAGCTTTGTTGTTCTGCGCTCTGTATCGATTGTAAATTTGAACTACCACAGGGGATTTATGTCACCCGGTGTTGTAAGAAGTCACATTTTATAAGGTCGCAACTTACCCTATCCTGATGAAATAAACGTATTGTATCACAATGTGATTGCATGTGCTGATTGAAACCGCATTCTCAGACGAAGCTACCATCTGTCTCGCTTATGAATCCTATGGATCGATTGAGTATAGATTTTAAAGGACCATTAATCTCTCAATCTCTCAATAAATATTTATTCATTGCGGTGGATGAGTATTCGCGTTATCCCTTTGCAATTCCTTGTCGAGATACTTCTGCCAATACAGTAATTTCTTGTTTAACTCAAATATTCACCCTAACTGGCATGCCTGCTTACGTGCACTCGGATCGTGGTTCTAGCTTTATGTCTTTTGCTGTGAAGCAGTTTCTTTTTGAGAGGGGTATAGCTTCCAGTAGGAGTACTCCCTACCATCCAACTGGAATGGTTCAAAGTGTGAAACAGATATGTGGGAGTGGTCGGAAATCCATTTCTTTGGGTTTGGCTTCTAAAAATGCCTGGCACCTGTTGGGAATCAGTTCTTCCCGATGCACTCCATTCCATTCGATCTCTTTTGTGTACTGCCACAAATTGCACCCCTCATGAGCGTTTCTTTAAATTCCCTCGTCGTAGTACGACAGGAATCAGTTTACCTAGTTGGCTTACTCCCCAAAGCTTGGTATATTTACCGAAATATATAGAAATCTAAAAATAAATTAGTTGAACAGATGAAACTATTAGAGGTTACTCCTACATATGCTCATGTACGATTCGACAATGGAAGGGAGGATACAGTTTCCATTAAGGACCTCTCCCCTTGTCCTAAGGTAATTATTTCTCCTGATGAAAATGTGTCTGAGCCTCATACTGTTGTTGCTGATGATTCACCTCTTCTGCCCGATGATATTGACAGTGGACGTGAGCGGGTTGAATCTAATGATGCAGGTGAACGGCATGCAGACATTTCAAATGAACCTGAGATGGGCACCAAGACTTTATCTACCCCCGATGAAGACCCATTAGTATTACGAAGGTCTACTCGTGATCGAAGACCAGTGGATCGACTAAATTTGTAAAGTTATAGAATTTTGATTGAACGAATTTTGATTAAACTATTATGTTCTGTTTTTGTGATATCACAATTGTTTGTATTCAGAATTCATAAAGTTAGTTATAGAATTTTTGTTTAAAAGTTATATTCAGTTTTGTGAAATCACATTGTTTGTATTCAAAAATAAAGCTTTTTACCATTGCTTAAATCCCTTGAAGGAGAGCAAGTGTACTTTATATTTATTATTATTATTATTATTATTATTATTATTATTATTATATTAGTATTATAATTATGAATGATTTAGTAATGTATTTATTTATTTATGCAGGATTAAATGTAATAGCAATTTTATGCTCAATAAAAGCCTTAAAGTCATGTCAGTTTTGTAGATTCCTTTTAAAGTTAAAATAGGGCTTATATTACAATTAAACTAGTGGCTGTTTCCATCTAGTTCCATTATTTGAGCTGGCCTCTCCATTCTTTATCATATGTTTCTCTTATACAGTCTCTTCACTATACGTTATCGTTTCTAGGTTTTATGCATCCACTTGTTACTTCGTAACGCTCTTTTTATCTTTTTCGAGCTTTCATTTTCTATGTGTAATCTTAAGAAAGAATGTATGTGTTTATTAAGTTCTTCATTATTTCATCTTCCTCATATTCCTCTGCCATTATCAAATCATCACAGTCTATCACATTTGGTATCCTAGTAGTCTGTCCGAGTACCAATTGGTTAGGTGAAAAACCCAAATGAGTACTAAGATTATTCTTGGCATATATGGCCCAGTCCATACACCCTTGTTTGTTATATCCTTCATTTTTTAATTTTAACAATGATTCCTTCACTATTCCCACTGCCTTCTCACATAGTCCGTTACTCCAAGGACTTTCAGCTGAAGTTGACTTAAGAGCGATGTTGAATTTGGTTGTAAATGTTTCCATTTTTTCATTCTGGAATTCTTTACCGGCATCAGTTAATATGCTGTTGGGTGTTCCAAAGTATTTAATCCATTTAGAGGTTAACTGCTCAATAATTTCTACAGCATTCTTACTTTTCAACCAACAACCCTGTGTATACCTTGTAGCTGTATCTATCATAATAAGGAATTTTTCTCCATCTATCTCACCCACGTCCATCTGCACCATGTCATTGAAGTTTTTTGCCATGTTCAAACCCACTACAGGTCTAGGTGGTGTTCTTTTATATCTCTTACATGTATTGCAGTTTTTGGATACATTGTTTATTTCCTCCTCTACTTCTCTCCAATCTTTTTTTCTTATCTGACCACCGTTCGGGCGCCACTTAATGTGCTAGTATATATGTGGTGGAGAGTAAGTAATGTGTTCAATGAATAAAAATTGGCTTACTTACTCCCAGCGAAGAATGAGAAAAGAAGAAAAGAAAATTTATGAAATTATGATTTAATAACAAGGTAAGTACCTGTTGTGATAATTATGAAGACACACCACTGCAAACTGGTAAGTCGAGAAGACGTGCCTATGTCCCGTTTAGGCTGAAACAATTGCCCAACCGCTGTTTAGAGTAGGTACTTTAGGACAAAGGAGAAGAAAAGAAAAGTAAAATAAATAGGTTTATTACCCAGTGAAAATGAGGACTATATTAAGTTCTATGGTACAGACTAAAAAAACTATATACTAAGTAAAAATACCCGAAACCATAGATATTTTATAAACTTATAACAAAAGTTGTGTGTAGGAAATACTGGAATTATCTCGGTATTTCATGAGGAGACTTTATGTAAAAATCTCAGAATTTTGGAAAGTGTTGGAGAGAATGTTCATCACAGAGAATAACCACTCTGATAGGATTTATTATTTATTCTTAAGAGTGATTGTTATAAAAAGTTAATAAACAATCACTAATTACAATGTAACATGGGAAATGGATTTCTTTATATTTATAATTATGATTATATAATTATATTATAGTCACTATAAAAATAGTTTTATTATTATGATTATAATAATGAGATTATAGTCACTATTAAAAAATAGTTATATTATTATGATTATAATAATTAGATTATAGGTACTATTAAACAATAGTTATATTTCTAAAGGGTTAAGCTTGCTTAACTTATATTTTATTTAATTCTTCTTGAGGTGAGATCACTTTCATAACAAATATGGGTGATCATATGTTGTGACACTTAAGGGAGTTCATGCATGAGTGGATGGAAACCATTAAAGCACAATGGCAATTATTATTGCCTCACAATTAAGGTTGGGAAAATGACAATTGTAATGTCCACATTTAAGTTTTCTTGGGAAGGTAATTTTTGCCTGGGAATAATATGGTTCTTGAGATGGTCTTGAGAGACCAAAGAAATAAAATGGATCTTGTCCAAGCAATAAAATAAGAACCACAAAATAAGAACTGTAAAATAAGATGGGTCTTGAGATGGCCTCTTGTGAAATAAATATGAAACCGCAAAATAAAAACCGCACAATAAAACCCTGCAAAGATTTACAGGAATTAGATTTATGACTGGGAAGTTATTATGTTATTTATTTAAATTATTTTAATAGTTTATTTTATCAAGTCAAATTATCAAAGGGAATGTTTAAAAGATAGAAAATTCTTACCCTAACATAAATATGTCAAAGAGGGGTCTTATTTGGCTGGTGAATCTCAACAGGGGAATGGTTTCCGCAAATAAGCTGTAAATATAAGGGAGATTGGGATATGATCTATATTATATTCATGATATCTCCATCTACATAAGATCAAGTGTAGTTATAACTATCTAAAAGTAAGAATTTTAATCTACTAACCTTGATGGCTATAATCCAAAGGTATGAAAATTGGAAGAGTATTTACAATAAATATGGGTATTATTATACCGTTTTTAAGGTTTATTAATATAAACTGGGTATTATTATACCGTTTTTAAGGTTTATTAATATAAACTGAACTGGAAAGTAGAAAGTAAAGTTTAAGATCATCCATAAGTAAAAACTAAATTTGGTACATAGCTATGTTATGTTAAAGAAAAAGATTGGATTCACCCTCAATTTGCCAATGTATTGTTATTTATTAGTAAATAAATAATGTTTCATTGGAAAATTTTGGGCGAACAAACACTTTGCTTAAATCTAAAGAATTAGAGACTAGTGTCTACAGTCACCCCTATATTCTCCCCCACTAAGCCTAAACCCCCACCTTTATTTTCGACGGTGATAAATATAACGGAGCTTAAACCCAGTGTTATTAGGCAGAGAAAAAGGTAGTACAGCAAAGTGTTATTTGTATATACTACATGAACATAGAAATTAGATTACTTTGCTACATTTCTATGTTATTTCTACAATTATTTTAAATTCCAAAAACTACATATGTTATGGTTATGGTACTTAATATCCTGCCCAAGAACCACTAATAAATATTAGCTGCTTTTCCCAAATAGGACAGGACAGATAGTGTACAGTTGGAATAATGCGAGTTCCTCTTTTTTTCTTTCTTTTTCCGGCTTTTGAAACTTTAACTCAAAACAAAAGGATTAGAATTTTTCTTATGGTGATTTCCATCAGTACATTTCATTACAATTTTTGGCGGTGTAAATCACAAAAACTGCAATAAACTTGTCTGATGAAAAGAAAAAATATTAGGAATGAGATGATATCAAAATTTATCAACACAAGGAAATTTTATATGTCTATATTATATAGAACATATATACCGTATAGTTTTAGTCAGTGGAGCATATATATACCTTTGTTTTTAGGTATACTAGCTATATAACCTTTATGAAACAAAGATATAAAGAGCAAGAGAAGGGTTTCTTTATGCTATACTATATAAATAGTTTGGGAACTTCTTTTACGTTAAACGATAGTAGAAGGTTCAGTATGAGGAGAATTTGGAAAAGAATCGGAAATGACAGAATAGGACAGGATTCGAAGAATTTATATTATTTTAAATTCCCCATCCCATTTCTATACAAGAAAAAATTTTTTTTCTTTATTATGAGCAATAGTTTGCTATTAAAATTAGTAATTTATTTCATTATGGTGTGGTGTAACACCTGATTTACTTTTCACGGTGTTCAAATTTGTTTTCTTTACTAGGTTTTGTGTAGCTGCATTCTAGAGGAACGGAAAGGTTCTCATCTTTACTTATACATTCAAATTTATTACCTATTCTTCGAATCAATCTACGTAAAGTGAGGTCAGGTAGTAAATGATTATCCCTGAGAGCAGCAGCTCCTAAAATGACTGGGGCTGGCATCATTTCTTTGGGGATAATTAAGAAAATAATAGATTTTGTAGCAAAATTACTATCAAAGAAGTGTAATGGGATTTCTATGTAAGATTCCACTGAAACTGTATGATCAAGAGTTAAACCGCTGACAGAGTGAATTCCAATGTCTTTAGAAGGTTTTATAAACGGTTTAAATTGTGGTGGAATTACTTCATTACTCATTAAGCTAATCCCAGCTCCACTATCAATAATACACCTTTCAAATTTAAGACTATTCTGGCTAAAAGCTACAGAAACTCTTAACTGATTAGAGGTGTAATGTTTACAATTTACAATGACAGTTCTTACCCTACTTTGTAAAACTGGGGGAGTTTCTGTTAAAGTTACAGGAAGTGCTGTGTGTATTTCAGTGTTTCTGTAGTCAGAAATTAAGGAAGAAGACGTTTCTTTGGGTGGTGAATTGTAAGTGAATGATTCCATGTTCATGAATGGAAAACAGAATGAAAAATCTGTATTGGACTTTTTCTCCACAGGTGGACTACTTACAACTGGTGAACTTAACGTTGTTAAAGAAGGACTATATGGTTTTGGTATACCAAAGTTAGGTAAATTAGGATAGTACACAGGTTTGTTAAATTAGCTATTTAGTTACGCAAGGGGTTAGGTAAATTATTTGAGATATCTTTGGTTAGGTACATTGTATTAGTAAACCAGGGTTAATACTTAGAATTAGAATCGTGAGACTGACGAGGAGACAACGGACACTCGTTCCGTTGACTTGGACTTGGTTCAATTCCTGGAGGAGATTTTCTGTAACATTCAGTTTTTACTTCAGTAGCTTTAATAGGAGAGTGTTTCATTGGAAGAACCAAGTGTAGGGGAATTAGAAAATCTTCGTGTAGTATGATTTTGAAGGTCATACATTAAGTGTGGTTTAACACGTTGAGGACATTTCATCCCAGGATGGGGACCACTACAAAAAGGACAGATAGCCTTACGCACATTCGGGGGAGAAGATGTTGGAGGTAATTTATGGATTTTACGAGATCGGCATCAGATTTTACATGACTGGTTTCGACAATAACTACAATCCCCAAATATTGTTGTAGCAATTGTGTATTTTTGGTGACCGACCTTTTTTACAAAATTCAGCACAGCAATGATTGCACTCAACCGATTTAAGTTGTGTAGATCTTTTTGAGTAAAGGTTCGTTGATTTTTTAGAAGAGAAGGTTGATGATAACGATTACCACCATGATTTTTAAGGGGGAGTATGAAATACTGGTCTTGGAAGGATAATAAAGTCTGTGATTGATTCTTACTATGAAGTTCTTGGTATTTCTGGGTAAGAGTTATGTGTGGAAAGAATAGGGGAAGTAAGATAATTTTGTCGTAATCTGAATAGCATGTCAGAGTATCCCACTATTTTTCCAAGGAGTACGGAGATTTTATGTCTGTTCCTTCGTGTGTATAAATTCTTGACACCTTGCTCTACAGCTAAGGGCATTTTGTAGATAAAGCAGTAGGGAGAGATTCGTGCCCGCTTCCATGTTCTAACCCATTGGTAAGCACGACTAGCCAAGCGTTCTAAAGCCTGTGGCAAACTCACGAATTCTTGCTCATTTTATGTTATGGCGTGTTATATTTTTGTACATTAGTAAGCGTTCATGTTGTCCTACCTCGTCCTCTACCATTGGATTGAGAGTCTCTCGTACAGAAAAGTAATCTGTATCGTTTTTAGTGACTTGACGATAGAATTGGAGAAATTTACCCTGTAATTGACTGCCAAGACAATGTAACCATTGATGATATAAATTAGGGAATTGAAGCCGGCAGTAAGCTTCAAAATCCTCTAAATATGAAATAAAATTTTTCTTCATTCCCAACTTATATTTCCCTGGGTCAGTTACGTTAGATATCTGAGTAGATGTCTGTGATGTATTGAGTAACTGTGTCAAGTGCCCAACAGCTTTTTCTAGCATGTCAATCTTTTGTTTAATTATGGGCCCAGAGTACAAGTTTGGGGATTCAGGAGAATCATATAATGTTAATTGGGGGGTGTTTAAATATGATATGGGAGGTAAAACAGGACTAATAGGAGATTGCTCGTCAAAATCTATGAGCAAATTGTCCAGTTTTAAAGGTGGATTCATTGGTTTATGATCCCCTTGAGAGTTAAATTGGGTAATGGGATTATCTGGTGAGATATCCATTTTATAGTTTATAGTTTTAATGCAATTTTCAGTTAATTAACTATATCTATAACTATATTACTATTCTACCTCTATGATCGTAGGATCGTAAGGACTAAACTAATAGTTTAAGAATAGTAAGATGTTTTATGATTGTATGATCCTGTATAAGGATTTGTTTTGAAATTTCTTCGGGTATATGAAGCAAATTTATGAAATATTTGAAAACTTTGTTCTGTGTTGTGATGCGACGAGTGGCGAAAGTGATCAATATCACAATCCAGTGGCTTAGCAAACCGACAAGGACACAAGGTCCCTGTTCGGCCGCCACTTAATTATTCTCGTATTGTATGTGGTGGAGAGTAAGTTAATGTGTCAATGAATAATTGGTTACTTACTCCCAGCGAAGAATGAGAAAAGAAGAAAAGAAAATTTATGAAATCTATGATTAATACAAGGTAAGTACCTGTTGTGATAATTATGAAGACACACCACTGCGAACTGGATAAGTCGAGAAGACGTGCCTGTGTCCCGCTTAGGCTATAAAATATCTCAAACGGCTGATAATTTGGAGCTTGGTTATTGCTGGTCGCTAATAGTGGTGTGATATAGGATGTTTAGATAGGTACTTTTGGACCAAAGGGAGAAGAAAGAAAAGTAAAATAAATAGGTTTATTTACCCAGTGAAAATGAGGACTATATTAATTCTATAGTACAGACTAAAAAACTATATAAGTAAAAATACCCGAAACCATAGATATTTTATAAACTTATAACAAAAGTTGTGTTAGCAATACTGGGAATTATTCTCGGTATTTCTGAGGAGACTTTATGAAAATCTCAGAATGTGAAAGTGTTAGAGACGAGATGGTCATCACAGATGGAATAACCACTCTTTTATAGGGAGTTATTATTATATTCTTAAGATGATTGTTACTGAATAGTTAATAAACAATCACTAATTACAATGTAACATGGAAATGATTTCTTATATATTTATAATATGATTATATAATTATATTATAGTCACTATAAAAATAGTTTTATTATTATTGATTATAATAATGAAGATTATTAGTTATTATTATTAATGTTAGTATTATTATGATTATAATAATTAGATTATAGGTACTATTAAACCTGAGAATTTTTCAAAGGGTAGCTGCTAGCTTTATATTTATTTAATTCTTTTGAGGTGAGTCACTTTCATACAAATATGGGTGATAATATGTTGTGGACACTTAAGGGAGTTCTGCAGAGTGGATGGAAACCATTTAAAAGCAATGGCCAATTATTATTGCCTCACAATTTAGGTTGGGAAAATGACAATTGTAATGTCCACATTTAAGTTTTCTTGGGAAGGTAATTTTTGCCTGGGAATAATATGGTTCTTGAGAAGTGGTCTATAATTAAGACCTAATATAAAAACTGAAGAATATGAATAAGATCTGTAAAATAAGATCTGTAAAATAAGATGATTCTCGTGATGTCGTTAGAAATAAGACCTAGAGATGGCCTCTTGTGAAATCTGCATGAATGAGCCTAAAATAAAAACCGCACAATAAAACCCTGCAAAGATTTACAGGAATTAGATTTATGACTGGGAAGTTATTATGTTATTTATTTAAATTATTTTAATAGTTTATTTTATCAAGTCAAATTATCAAAGGGAATGTTTAAAAGATAGAAAGATTCTTACCCTAACATAAATATGTCAAAGAGGGGTCTTATTTGGCTGGTGAATCTCAACAGGGGAATGGTTTCCGCAAATAAGCTGTAAATATAAGGGAGATTGGGATATGATCTATATTATGTTCATTATATCTTCATCTACATAAGATCAAGTGTAGTTATAACTATCTAAAATTAAGAATTTTAATCTACTAACCTTGATGGCTATAATCCAAAGGTATGAAAATTGGAAGAGTATTTACAATAAATATGGGTATTATTATACCGTTTTTAAGGTTTATTAATATAAACTGGGTATTATTATACCGTTTTTAAGGTTTATTAATATAAACTGAACTGGAAAGTAGAAAGTAAAGTTTAAGGTCATCCATAAACCAAAGTTTGTACAAATTTAATGTAATAAGAGATTAGGTTCACCATCAATTTGCCAATGTACTCTGTTATTTAATGTAATTAAATAATTTTCCATTGGGAAATTTTTGGTGAACAAACACTTTGCTTAAATCTAAAGAATTAGAGACTAGTGTCTACAGTCACCCCTACATATATATACCGTAAAATGGGGGGAAATCGGTCAAACCCACTACAGGTCTAGGTGGTGTTCTTTTATATCTCTTACATGTATTGCAGTTTTTGTTTACATTGTTTATTTCCTCCTCTACTTCTCTCCAATCTTCTTTTTTTATCTGACCACCGTATGCATCTTTTATTAATTTTATTAGCTTTTCTGCACTGCAATGGGCAAATTGTAGGTGTAGTTTACCGATCTTATGGATTCTATCGTTACTTTTATTTTTTATCCATTCACATCTTTCTTCGTTCAACCAGCAGTATCTTCTCAACTTACCCAGGGATATGCAGACATGTCCTGTTTCACTCTCTATTGTTCTCACATTTTTTATTTTCATATCCAATATATCTATAGTTCTATTATACTTTGTCTTATATTGTCAAAAATGTGTTATTTTACATAGTTCTTCCAAAGACTGATCTTACATTCTTTGCTTTATTTCTTCCACAATAGCTTTATATCCTTCATCACCTAGTAACTCATCCTTTGGAATACTCTTAATCGTCTCAAGAGCCTCTCCCGACAAACCGCTAATAATCATAGCATTTTTATTCTTCTTGTTACCCGATGTTGTCTCCATCCATATTTCCAGCTGAAAAAGATAGTCTTCTACCTTCTCTTCCTTTCTTCCACCAAATTTCGGGATAATATTCCTGCATTCTGCTCTTATTTGAGTCTTCTTTCTCTACTTGCCTTTTCTATCATAGTCTTCATTTGTTCTTCCGTTATCGACATGTTTCAAAGAACGAGAGTGATTTATTGTGTTTAACTGATTAAATGCTTAGGTTTTATAAATGAATATGATCGTAAATATATACCCTCATAGATTGTGTCGATTCTGCTTCTTCTGAATTTCCTGTTGCTTCTGACTTTCTTATATAGTATGTTATATGAAATTTCCTGAGTTTGCCTCTGTGGGATTTCTTAAAGGTATGTGGGATATTATTGAAGTTTTCTACCGCGGGCTATGTAGGCAAAGTGGAAGTTCTGTATCTTTAAATTGCGCATGAATGTATGAACTAAAAGCTGTAAATGTTTCTAGTATTAGTGATATCACTGTATTCGATGTTTCTCCCTGTATTGACTCTTTTTCTTCTTCTGTTTTATTTCTTACAGATAAGTCAAGTTGGTAATTATTGTTTTCTGTTAGATTTTTATACTACATATGCATTATATATTATCGGTTTAATCTATAAATAAGATCTAAATAATACTTTCACAATGTATGTTAATTACTCTTGCAAAACATATACTACAAGGTATTGCTTTTATTAAACTGTTCAAACATATATATATATTATATAATATATTATTATATATATATATATATATATTATATATTATATATATATATATATATTATATATATATATATATATATATATATATTATTTATATTATAGTATATATTAATATAGGAATGGACTGCGAGTTTCAGCAAGGATGAGAGAGTTTCACCCAATATGTTGATGACAGCAGCGATATTACTGTCCACCCAACCAGAGAGGAATCAGGAGAAAGAGAAGTCCCTTCTGCAGGTTTGTTAAAGTGCTGAGCCAAGATAACCTTTTCACTTGGTTTTTTATTTAATTTTTTATCAAATGTTAATTATAAAATGAAAAAAATACATTATTACGATTTTTAGTGGTATTAGTACTTAATTTTGTTGGTTATTATTATTTTCTTTACCTCCTCCACTTTCCACAGACATGGGAAGGTGCGTAACATGCACGGAAATTAGATAAAGTTGAAGAACACGACAAATCGAAATACCTCTCCATAACGCTTAAGTAAGAGATTTGCGCATAAAAAATCATCCTAGGGCTTTACAAGACTGCAATGTACCGTCATGTTAAGGTCATCTCTTTGGCCAGGTCTTAACCATAACTACCCAAACAAAAAACCCATCCATTAACTCCGAATTATGCACCGTCTTCTTCGTCTACTTCCAAACTCGCATTCCTTTCCTCCAGGCACTAATTTACTGAATCAATCACTTTTCTTTGGATCTACTCAGCCGATCGATTCCTAGCCACATTCATTCGAGTACACATCAGCTTAACCAACGACTATAATCCATTTTCCATATTGCTTAAACCATCTTAATACATTTTCGTTTTATCTACTCATTTAACTCCTTTCTTCGACCACACACACTTTCTGGTCTAAACCATTTAAATCGTATCCCACAATTCACATTCCAACTTTAACTCTTACGTGTGAACTTGTGGTCGCGGTAAATGCTTTTGGAAGAATGAATGAAGAAAATCTCTTTTTTTTAATAGTTTATGCTTTGTTATAAAACGAAATAGAAGAATATTATCTTTTTCAATTAGTTATCCTCAGACTAACTATGCAATATCTAAATATGACGATAGTATATTTCTGATTATATTACCTGATGCCAGGATGACTCGAGCTGAAGGTCCAATTATAATATCGAATTGTTTACTTTTTCAATTTGTATAGTGTTATACTTAAATATTATTTAAAGATTAACTATATATATAATATTATATATATATATATATATATATATTTTATATATATATATATATATATTATATATTATAGATGATAGATAGATAGATAGGATGATGAAGATAGATAGATAGATAGATAGATAGATAGATAGATAATAGATAGATAGTATAGATAGATAGATAGATATAGATGATAGATAGTAGATAGTAGATAGATAGATAGAAGATGATAGATAGATAGATACGATTATATATAGAGATAGATATTATCAGTTAATGATTATATATTCGTTTTACTTTCTCGTACCTCCTCAGTCCTCCCTGCTGTGGTATGGTCTTATCCCAAGACTTATTCACGAGGTAATGGCCTGATCTTCGTGACACTTCCCAGGTCATAAGCTTCTAGCTTTCTTTGGTCCTCTAAAGATATATGTATATCTTCTAATGGAGCTCTTGGGCTCCTCCAATTCACTTGTTCAGTCTTTCAGGTCGTTGTATCTGAGCTTCTTTGCCCCACCTTCAAGATTCCTTTTGTAAAGTCTGCTGAATTCCTTAGGAGACTCTTCTTTCTCTCCTCTCCTTGATCCTGAAGAATAGTCAAGGTGTTCTTCTCAAGAGTTCTTGTTCTTCTCTTCTTTACAACCCTCTCATAAGTCACGCGATGCTGATAATTAAGAGTATTTAAAATGGCCAATATCTTTTAATGAGAATTATACTTTTTTATTCCAGCTGAAGTGTTAAAACAATATATATCAGGCCAGTTGGAGTCGAGTAATACAATTATAATGAGCAAAGATCGAGTTCACGAAAAGTGATGCACATTGACATTGAGTAAAGTGCTCATGTGAACAATAACGTAAATGGACACTTTCTACTAAAAAATTACATTTCTTTTTATACTTATTTTCAGCTCTTTCACGATTTACTTTGTAAATAATACTGTTACATAAAATATATTTCCAAATACATTACATTAAAATTAATATATAAAATATATAATCTAAAATTTCATAATAAATTATTATATTTTTCCGCGAAAACAACATTTATACATAAAGTAAAGAAAAGTTACTTCATCACAATCGTAGCGGTAAAAGACTATGATGATCGAGGGAAAAGCGGCTCCTCCATATGTCATATCAATAGCCGAAATATATATATATAATATATATATTATTTATTATATATGAAAGGATCAATATATATAAAATATATATTCTATATACTCATAACTACTATTATTATATATATAATTATATTATAATAGTATAATATATATATATATATATTATACTATTATAGAAGCGTGGAGGAAACGGTCAACGTCGCTTTCTATCTTTACTGATTGCCTTAAACAACATCAACATTGTATATTTAATAATTATATTTCAATAAGTGCCAAATATTTATTGTAACACAGGAGAATTATAGTATTTTTTTTTTTTGTATGTTTAATCAGATAGGCTGGGATACTTTTTACTAAATATAAGAGATATCACGAATTGTACTTCAAGTATTTAATTAATAAATTGTCTCATATGGAAAACAATTATATTTATTGGAATTTCACAAAGGCATATATTTAATATAAATATAACAAATATAAAACTACAATACTCGTAAGGTTAAATATGTAAACATGCGGTTACTAGTGTAGATTTAACCTGTAGTAATTTCACGATCTAAATACTGTAAACAAAATATCTCGATGCAGTAATTGAGAGATCTTTAGTGATATAGACTTTAAAATATAACTACACTTGTCTTGCAGATCAAATATGGTTAACATCAAGCTGCGATAACATTTCGGGTTCATAAATACAATGGCCAATAGTCCAAAGCCAAGATGCAGTTACTCTTAAGAGAATCTTAATAGTTTATAAAAGAACTGAAACAAGAGTTCTTTGAAACATCAGCATAAGAGTTCCTCAAAAGATTATCACAGAACTCAATATTGAATAAGAGAAAAGAAATGGAATGAAGCCACCTCTTCCAGCTACTGTAAATATTACTCAATATTTTAATTAATAAAATACAAATATAAATTCCTTGTCTGTTGGGAAGAAGATAAGAGAAATTAGTAACGAAAATAAATAGTTAGGTAAGTTAGGAAATGACTAAAAGAAACTACAAGAACAGTGTACGGAAAAGCAAAGAGAACTACATGAAGTATAGTAGAAGAACTGCCGACAGAGTCGGTCTCAAGGAAAAGCAGCAGGTAACTAGATTGCTTACGCTTCACAACACGACAACAAAGAACTGGGCATTAACCCTAGGAGCGTTCCTAAGTTCCTTTACAACTATCACATATAAACAAAAATAGGCTAAAAAGATACAACTAACGGCGATTAACTTAGGATGATCTCATCACACACAAAGAACAACGGTCAACAATCAGTTGCCGACGGGCGAACCTCTACACGTACTCCCCCCTAGAAATGATGGCATAGGGTCAGAGGACAGTATCACAAAGAACCTCCCTTTGAGAGTTAGTCCCCTCGAATTGGGCCTTTGCCATATCTCCGAAAAGGTGCAGGGTTGAGCTGGAAAACACACCTGAAGAGAGGTACTTCGAGGTGTCCGTCGTAAGGCAGACTTCTTAGGTTGAGGCGCCAGTCGTGATTCGGAAGAGTTTGGGGGTAGGATACTGGAAGGAGGAACCGATGGGAAAGGTAAGACGTCAGGAAGACTTGAAACTGGACGTAACGAAGGAGAAGAAACCGGGACGGTAGGTACAGGAACCGGAGTATGAGACACAGGAAGAAAAACACCTGGAGAAGGAGGAACAAGATCAATGTCATCCGACAGTTCTGATTCCAAAAAGGCAGGTTTCAGTCGATCGATAGAAATGACTTCCTCTCTACCTGGTCGCTGGACAGTAAAGAATTTTGGTGAACATCGCAGGACCGGAAAGGGACCTTGTACTTGGCGAAAAAGGGCCTTTTGTTATGACTCTCATGCATAACGATACGAAATACATATACTAATCTGAGAACAGATATGCTAAGGTCAGAACGAAAAGTAAGAAGTGGAATTTGTTGTTTGGACGAGTCGTAGTTAGCTTCATGACGGACAGCTCGGCTTTTCTTTCACGAGAGACATAGAAATTAGGATCGACAGGAAGAGGATACTGTTGTCAAACTACCAGGAGACGAAGGAGTAGGTTCCAATAACAGGTCTGCAAAGTTAGAGTGGTGATCCCTGAATTTTGAACGGGAAGGACCCGAATTTCCTAAGAGGAACTAAGGTCAACGTCTCAAAATCCAAATTCTCGTGGTTCATAGCCCACAAGCAAGAGAGCTCTGTAACTGACGATAATCCGGTCGAGCAGGATGTAGTGTGGGCGCGCATCGAAGAAGTGCCTAGGAGTGTTCATAAGGTCGTTTTAAAATGAAAATGACCTCACTTCTGCCATTGATCGGTAGTGACGGTGATAAAGGCACTGCCAAAGCGCGAGATCCAGTTAAAGACAAAAGCTTCGCAAAGGTCTACAGCGCTTGATATCGAAAGTGGAATAGCTTCCGGCCACACTGCAGGATAAAGGTATCAATGTCACGGTGAGAGATAAAGAAAATCGCTCCCTCTGAAGGAGGAAGCGGCCCGACAAGGTCAATATGAACCTTATCGAAACGTTCCGAAGGAGGAAGGACTTTTCGAGAGGAGCTTTGGTTGTTTATGGACCTTGTCTGGTTTCTGGCCTCAGGAAAAAAGCGTAGCCACGGGTCCAAATTTTTACCATCAGAGTTAGATGCCAGGCCAACACAAAACTGAGAAGAAAATAACTTTTGTGATAAGCCAGGATGTATAAAGAATGTAAGATCAAAATAAAGTTTACGAAAAGACTGGTTAGAACTAAAGGACGAGGAGAACCGTTGAACAGGGTATCACAAGAACAGGTTTAGGACACATTCGGAAGTGTGTTCAGTCTCAAGGCTGAGATGAAATGTGTAGTGTCATCTGAAGCGATAAATACTTTTCTAAGATCCTGACGCCCCTGACAAAGCTCGTAACTAAAGATGAAAGTGGGTGAGATGGAATCCACCCAAAAATGGAATTCACTCCCGAAAAAAGAGCCTAACTTCCGCACTTTCGGATCAGAAGCGAGTTCTTTGTCCCTCCCTGAATGTGCTATTTATTAGAATGCTTGTGTCTATCTATAGTTCTCAAATGTTCAGGTCGTCACTATCGCTTAAATAAAGTTCTCTGAGCCTGTCACGCGGATAGCCTCTCAGCCCGGGTGGTCATGAGTGACTTATGAAATGGGCGAGTTATCGGGTTTGTGGTCAATGTATTCGGATCCCACATGGAAGTTCCGACCCTTGCTACCAGGAAGTCACTGAAATGCCGGCGAATCACTGTAAATGAGCGAGGAGCTCACGGCTGAAGGTTACATTACCGGGTCAGCCGGTGATATGGGGTTTTTGCGCGCAACAAAAGGCAGAAGTGGGGAACATGCTCGTTTTAAACTGCATGTGCATTCCCCTATAGCAAATTGTCGACTAGCTATCTGTTGCATGTATTCACGAATCGGGTGGTCTCTTTAAGATGCGCATAAGAGAGTACTGTCTCAGAGCATTTTTCGTGGCAATAAATGCCTCACGAGTTTCCGACGTCCAAGGAATTTTGGTGGACAACCCTCGCTTCTTGGGCTTAATAAGAGAAGATAGTGGTGCAAGTAAAGCGACTGCCCGTGGGATGAAAGCGATGGTAAAAATTTACCATTCCCAAAACTTCGAAGGTTTCGCTGTGTTTTCGGCGGGAATAGGAAATTCACAAATTTTTGCAGTCAAAAAGAAACGCGCATCTTCGAAAGGTGTTATGGCTTCTGTGTACCAAAGTAGTGAGACTTAAAAAATGTTCTCACAAAAGAGGAGAACTCTAAGACACATTTATCGCTGCCTTTATTATGATACATTTACCCAGTTAGAGATCTTCTCTCTCTCTCCT